>OVAV01000175.1:0-22976 GCA_900406375.1 Iberis amara | reverse complement strand
TACTTAGGGAACTTTCGGAACATCATGGACAAGTTGAAGAACGAGAAATGATGGCGTGACCAACCAACTTGACCACTCGGTTGTAAACCGAGCCAGCATGTTCCAGCCCAGCCAACTCGGACTAAAACTGAGCTCAATGCATCCACAACTCATCCAAGTCAACAGCTCGATCAACTAGCTCGGTTGTAGACCGAGCCAAACTCCATCAAGACCAAAAAAAGACTGGCTCGGTCACTAAGCTTGACCACTAGCTCGAGTTCAGCCTATCCGAAAGGCTCAGCTCGACCACCAGCTCGAGTTCAGCCTATCCGGCCAGGCCAAGCTCGACCATCTAGCTCGATCACCAGCTCAAGCAAGATTTCTCCCCATCTGAGCCAAGTCCAATCCGAGCCAAGTATCCTACTCGACCAACAGCTCGATCACAGCTCGAGCCAATGGCAGACCATGCGCGATCACAGATCAAGCTGAACCAGGCGGATTTTAATTGTTTGTCTTTTAGTGGTTTAGAGTTTTTCCTAAACCACTATTTAAGCACTAAGCACGCCCCCATTTGAACTTATCCTTTAATTTATGCTCGTCTCTTAGGTTTTTCCCTTTGTTTTACACTTTTGAATGTTCATGGATGATCAAACCAATATCTTTCAATGAATCATGTTTCTGTTTATTATTTCTGTTGATTTATGCTTGTTTTAGTTTAAGGGTCATGAACATCTGGTGCACGTTTATCTTTCGTTCATGATTATCATACTCATTTCGTTTTCTGGGCATGATCATCAGTTTCTGGGTTTCTGTTCTTTCTGTTCTTGCTGATCCTTGAGAGTTTGATCATTGATCTTCGTTTTTGTTGCATCTCTGCTTTCAATACTGGTCATTCTCAGTAATTTCACCCTGATCTTGATGATTTGCTTAGTTATTTTGTTTTCTGGGTTTTGTGATTTCGTGTTCTTTTTTTTGTTTACATGTAAAATTGATTGAAAAAGTTTAGTAGCATTTATTTACAGAAGATAAAGGTCCTTGTTTTTGAGCCAAAAAATTTAGAAAGATTTGAGTGGCGACCCGAATAGCCTTGTTAAAAACCATGGTTAGAAAACCCTATGGAATAAAACTAACCATGGGAAAAAGAGTGTTATTCAAGGGGGTCGAAGATCATGCAGTTGCGTCAACCGAAGAGTTAGTCCTGCTAATCTGTGATTTGGCTCGTAGATATGAGCAGAGATTAAGCTGGTAATATGGTGCTTGAGTAGGGATGTGAGCATGCTTGCGGATTTGGGGTGGGAGTTCGTGCCAGAGGAAGTAGACAGACGATTCAAAGCATAGTCGGAGCAAGATGGTATCATGGTGCTTGTGTGTCGGGTCCGAAGTAGTGGGTCGATTGAGGCGATTGAGTGTGGTGTGCCAATCTGGAGAAGCCTGCGTACCTGTCAGTGAGCCGGTAAATCTTGTCCATACTGTGTATGAATAATGACAAGCATAGAACAAATGATCCCGCGTTTCGTCCAGCTCTCCGCACAAAATACATGGTTGGTGCATTCCCCATGTCCTCATTCGTGAGCCTGTTGATAGCTTTTCCTGAAGTGCCAGCCAAGTGATGAAATTGTAACGTGGGACAGATAGTTGCTGCCAGATAAAACGCCTCCAAGGAGGCTTTGGCGTCTTCTCACGTAGCTGGTTCAATGTTGATGAAGCAGAGAATGTGGGCCGGAATGTGTTGACATCGTGACGCCAGGTTGGTATATCAGCCCCTGCTAGTGCGTCCGGTACCTGTAAGGTGCAAATGAACGTAGTTAGTGATCGTAATCGTGGGATACGTTGACGACGAAGAGTCCATTCTCCATGATTGGATGCTGCAGAGACAGTGGCTGTGCGTGGTATTCCAAGCTGCTGCATATTAGCTTCTCCCACGATGTCAATAAGCCGGCCTCGACCTGCCCAATCATCAAACCAGAAAGAAGCCGTTAGACCATTACAGATGGTATATCGATAAAAAGGTTGAGCGTAAGAGCGAAGAAGGTAGGTTTGTGTCCATGTTGCCCATAGCGAGTTTTTAGCAGAGAGAAGGCGCCATATGAGAGAAAGACGAAAGACCAAAGCTGTATCACAGAGACTCCGGAGCCCCAATCCACCTTCAGCCTTTGGAGTAGTCACTACGGACCAAGAAACTTTTGCCGTGTGGGAGCTTGTGACGGAGCCTGTCCAAAGAAAAGATGAGCAAAGAGAGTCGATTGTATTTAAACACTTTATGGGTAAGGGGAAAGTAGATAGCCAGAAGTTGGTGAGACTATGGATGACTAATTTAATAAGTTGTAGGTGCCCAGCGTAGGACAACATTTTTGAGGACCAAGAAAGTAGCTTGGATCGAATGTTGTCCACCAAAGGTTCATAATCGCCTGGTTGCATTGCTTTGGTTGTCAAAAGGAGTCCAAGATATCGGATCGGCAATGTCCCTATTGTGAAGCCATAGTGTGAGATATGGTTCGCCGAGGAGACAGCCCGTCCACCTAAGAAAACAGAAGACTTTGTGCGGTTAATATGTAATCTGGACAATTTACTAAAGGAATCCATAAGCTGAACCACTCCATCAAAAGAACGGCTTGAACCGTTTGTGAACACTAAGATACCATATGCAAAACTAAGGTGTGTTAGACCAATGTATTTGCAGCGAGGATGATATCCAATACGGGATTCACGGCAGCCTTGTCCAGCATCATAGAGAGGACATTATTAGCCAAAACATATGAGTATGGTGACAAAGCACAATCCTGACGAATTCCCCTACAGCTTGGGAAATAACCTGCAAGATCACCATGAATAGAGAGTGAGAACATAGCAGTGGATAAACAAACATAGATCCAGTGGATGAACTGAGTGGGGAAGTTCAAGACGCGTAGAACCGAAGTAATGAAGTCTCAGCTTAGAGTATCAAAAGCGTTAGCTATGTCTAGCTTTAAGGTACATCTTGGGGTGAGTGATGTGCTATGATAGTCCTTGACCAATTCAGTAGCAAGGAAAACATTTTCCAGCAGTAAACGGTCCTTGATAAAAGCACTTTGGTTTGGAGCAACAATGTCCGGGAGGAGGATTTTCAACCGATTGGCAAGAATCTTGGAAACGATCTTGTATAAGATATTACAGCAAGAAATTGGCCTATAGTCTCAGATTGTTGTGGGCAGATCTTTCTTCAGGATGAGAGCAAGTGTCGTGGAATTAACACTATGTGGCATAAAACCGTAGATGAAAAACGATTGAACTACCGTAATCAAATCATGCCCAATTATCGACCAAGCAGCTCTATAAAATTCCACCTTATATCCATCGGGTCTAGGTGCCTTGTTAAGAGACATCGAGAATAAAACTATACAAATTTCATCAGCCGTGATTGGGGAGATTGGGTGCGCCTGGGTTGCCACTGAACAACGATAACTGAGAAGGGTTTCAATCTCATATAAAGATGATATAGGTGGCTGGGGCGGCAGAGTTTGCATGAAGGTCCGGAAGTGAGTAGTAGCTTCTTCTTGTATGTCCGCAGGCTGGGTGAGAAAAGTGCTAGAGTCGGTGAGGAGAGTGGTTATTCTATTACGAGAAGCTCGACTTTTTGTTGTACGGTGGAAAAATGATGTGTTTCGGTCTCCATGTTTGAGCAAGTGATTCTTGATTTTTGACGATAAATTTGTTCTTCAAGATTCCGAGTAGTGAGTAATTTTCGTGTTCATCATGAGTAGTGAGTAGTTTTCTGGGTTTCTGAGGATGGGATAGATTGTTGTTGAGTCCTTGAGTCTCCTAGATGTTTAAGTTTGTTCATTCATAAATTCCTTCTGTTTCATTGTTCCTAATGCCTATTTCTCTATGATCAATTGAAATATGATCTTAGGCATTTCCACACCCAAAAGGTGTTTGATGAAATGCCTGAACCAAATGATTCAGAGATTTACAGACCTAACCCAAGAGATTGGTTGCTTAGAGTGTTCATTGACTTAAATAGATTGTTTCTTCATGCCTGCTAGGTAGTGTTTCGTTAACGAGAGTTAGGTATAGAATAACTTAGTTTGAGATCATTTATCACGAGATTGAATTTGATTGTTTCTGAATCTATTGTCTAGGGATTAGCTCTTGCTTGAGGTATGTTAAACATCTAGGTTGATCAAGGAGGATCACTGATCAATTACTCCCATCCTTAGGAACTGTTCTTCTCTGAGTGCTATTTAGTATCATCTTTTCACCTGTTATTAGTTACTTGTTGTTTACTTGTTTAGCTTTTGTTAATGCATGATGGTTCATATGTTCTGTTTTAGTTCCAGCTTTGTTTTACTTATTCTAGATTGTTAGCTACTCTTTTTAAATCTTTAGGCTTGACTTAATTAGATCTGATCACATCTAGATTGGATAATAACTTCACCTGATTGGATTGACAACCTATTGAACTACAAAGACGATGATAGTACAAAAGGAATTGAATTAGTAAAAATCTTACTATCACAAGGCTGCAGGGGAACCTTATATAGTGGTTCTTCAGCTTAAGACCTAATTAGGACGACACAAATTCAAAACAAAGACTCAAAACAACAGGACATGCAAAATAAAACAACAAAGCGTTTAAACACACAAAACAGAAATATTTGCAAACTTAAAATAAAATAAGCCAAAGTGTTGGATCACGTCTTGGGCTTAAAATGGTTTATTTTGAAGCCTTATATGCCTTAGATAAACTCAGTTTCACCTGCATAAATTTTATAGAGTGAAAATACCTGATTTTGGCTCGGTTTGTACGGTTTAGGAGCTGAAATGAATTATGCTTGTTCTGGTCCGTCCAGCTTCAATTTCTTGATGACTTCTTCTTCTTCTAGTCCCTTGAGGCTTGTATGAGAGTTATCTTAAGCATTTACATGTGGTTTGCTTTAGAATCCTCTTATGACCTTGTTTGCTCTCTAATGGACAACTCACTTGTATTGAGTGTATCTTCCAGCTCAAAAACGGTCTTGGAGTGATTCTTTTTGGGTTCAGCTCCATTTCCTTGTCAAGAAAATAGACTTACATTGATTGGATTGAGGCCGGATCTCCTTGAGGCTCAAATGGACAAAATTCTCCAGCAACTCTTCATTGAGGCCATCCGAGCTTAAGTTAACTTCTGAATTGTTTTTGGTGAAGCCTCCAAGTTAATTTGTTGTAATTAGGGTCTGGACCACGTCATTGAATCCTACTCTAAGTCTCCTAGTCTTTGAACGTGTCATTGAAGCTTTCCTAACTTGTGGTACAAGTGTTGGTTTGATGTCCTCATCATTAAGGCACGTGACACACTTAGAACAGAATCGCTCCATGTTCCTATTTAGGTGTGGCCAAAAGAAATGCTCCAAGACTACAGTCATCATATTGTCCACACCAAAATGGCCCATCAAGCCTCCACCGTGAGCTTCTCCAATCACAAGTTCTCGCATGGACCCTTGTGGAATACATAGCCCGTTCTTTCTAAACAAAAAGCCATCATTCTTATAAAATGGACAAAACTCACCTTTGTCACACATTTGATAAATGCTGCCAAAGTCTGGGTCCTCTTCATATTGCTCTTTGATCAGCTCAAAGCCCATTACCTTGGCCTCTAGTGTGGAGATGAGAGTATATCGTCTAGATAGTGCATCGGCGGCTATGTTCTCTTTCCCTTTATTATACTTGATGATGTAGGAAAAAATCTCAATGAACTCCATCCACTTAGCATGCCTTGGTTTGAACGTAGTCTGTCCCTTTAAATGCTTAAACGTCTCATGGTCCGTGTGGATGACGAATTCCTTGGACAACAAGTAGTGTTGCCAAGTCTCCATTGATCAGACCAAGTCATATAATTCCTTATCGTAGGTGGGATAGTTGAGTTGAGGTCCGCTTAGCTTTCACTAAAATAAGCGACTAGTCATCCCTCTTGCTTAAGAACTGCTCCAATCCCTAGTCCTGATGCATTACATTCAACCTCAAATGTTTTATCAAAGTTAGGCAAGGTTAAAATAGGAGCATGAGTTAAACAATATTTAAGCTTATAAAAACTTCATGTTCGGTCGTCCCTCATTTGAAAGCAATGTCCTTCTTGATCACGGCAGTGAGTGGTGCGGCTATTCTGCTGAAGTCCTTGACAAATCGCCGGTAAAAACTTGCTAGCCCATGAAAACTCCGAACGTGTCCAATGGTTGTTGGTGTGGGCCATTCTTGGGTTTCTCGTATCTTCTCTTGGTCCACTCCTAGTCCCTGTACACTAACAATAAACCATAGGAACACAAGTTCATTAGTGCAAAACATGCATTTCTTAAGATTAGCGTATAAGTCTTCTTGCCTAAGAGTACCTAGAAGCTGTTCTAGATGCCACATATGCTCGGATAAGTCATGGCTATAAATAAAATGTCATCAAAATATACTACCACAAATGTACTAATATAAGCCCTAAGTACTTAGTTTATCAATCTCATGAATGTGCTAAGGGCATTAGTTATACTGAATGGCCTTACCAAACATTCGTACAAACCTTGCTTGGTTTTGAAGGCGGTTTTCCACTCATCGCCTTCCTTCATTTGCACTTGGTGGTAACCACTCTTTAGGTCAACCTTAGAAAATATGGTGGCACCACTTAGCTCGTCCAACATGTCGTCTAGCCTTAGTATGGGATCTCGGTATTTGATGATGATATTGTTGATGGCCTGGCAGTCTACGCACATTGGCCAAGTCCCATCTTTCTCTGGGACTAATAGGACATGTACGACACACAGGCTTAAGCTCTCCCTGATGTACCCTTTGGACCAGAGGTCTTGGACTTTTCTTTCCAGCTCCTTAGACTCCACAAGGTTGACTCTATAGGCTGGCAGGTTAGGTACGGCTGCTCCGGGGATTAGTTCTATTTAATGTTCAATTCCTCTCAAAGGGGGCAAGCCGGGTGGTATTTCCTCGAGAAAGACATCCTTAAATTGGTCCAGCAGCTGGGTAATCTCCTTTGGCGGTTCACTCGTCCCTTCACCTGAAAACAACCCTTCTCTAAAGACCAAGAGTAATACCAACGAATTATTGCTCAATGATTTATAAATTGAGTAAGCCGTGACAAATAATTT
Source organism: Iberis amara (assembly GCA_900406375.1). Taxonomy (NCBI): domain Eukaryota; kingdom Viridiplantae; phylum Streptophyta; class Magnoliopsida; order Brassicales; family Brassicaceae; genus Iberis; species Iberis amara. The sequence goes on along the minus strand of OVAV01000175.1, from coordinate 15,900 downwards.
AGTCTTACTAACCTCGAAGTCCTTAGCCATTTTGAGTTGCATCTCATGAACTTATAAAGGAGATAATGGAGCTAGGCTAAACTTCCGCTTGTCATGCACAAAGGAGTAGTGATTGGTCTGTCCATTATGTAGAGCTTCTTTATCAAACTGCCAGGGTCGTCCTAATAAGAGATGGATAGCCTTCATCGGAACCACGTCACACAAGACTTGATCATAGTATTGGCCTATGCTAAAGGGAATAGTGACTTGGTCTGTGATCTTTAGCTCGGTATCATCGTTGAGCCATCTTAGCTTATACGACCTGGGATGCTTTGTCTTCTTGAAACCTAGCTTATCTACAAGATACTTGCTGGCCACGTTAGTGCATGATCCTCCATCTATTATCAAAATACATACCTTAGCATTAACAGTACACCTAGTGTGGGAAAAAATTTTCACGTTGAGCCGTCCCTGGTTCTATCATCACATTCAAGGCTCTTCTAGTCACCAGGAGCTCTCCACAATCTGGATACTCCACTTCTTCATCAGCCTCCTCTTCCTCGGCTTCGGCCTCCTCTTGTGACTCATAGCCACCATCTTGGGTGATAATCATGGTCATTTGGTTCAGGCAGTCTCGGGCATAGTTACCCCTTTCTTGACATTTGAAACACGTTATATCTTTAGTTCTAGTGTTAACTTGAGATTTACCTGGTTCCGGACGTGTAGGCTTAGATGCCTCAGCCATTGGTCTTTAGAGCTTGGGATCTTGCTCTGGCTACTTAGTCTTGTCAAAGCTCCTCTGAGCTGGCTGGTTGTTATTCCAACTTGTTTTGGCTCGGGTAGTGTTTGACATCTTCCTCTTAATATGTTGCTCGGCCTGAATAGCTAAGTGTAGTAAGTCGCCTAGGTCTTGGTAAGGCCGTCTCTCAACTTTTTGGGTTATCCTTTCGTTTGGGCCATCAATGAACCGAGCCATGAGAGAATCCTCTCCCTGTTCCAGTTCCAGCCGGTTCTTCAGTTGTTCAAACTCCTCGAAGTACTCTTCTACCGACTTGTTCCTCTGTGCAAGGGTACGAAACGTTTTCTGTAAGTCCCGGTAATAATATGGAGGTACATACCTCCTCCTTAGGCTGAACTTTATCTCTTCCCAACTATTAATGGGGAGATGCTTATGCCTTCTCCTCTCGGCCACTTCTCTATCCCACCAGGACAGGGCACATTAATTAAGCTAGGCAGCGGCCAAGCTGACTTTTCGGGACTTGTTGTAGGCGTAGTAGTCAAATTTTCTCCCCATCCTTCTCTCCCAGTCCAAATAGGCGCCTGGATCAACCTTACCTGCAAAGGTAGGAGCAATTACCTTAATTTCATGAAATTGGTTGTTAGGTGGAGGTTCATCAAACTCTCGGCCTCGGTGGACTGGATGTCTCATTCGTTGTGGCCTAATGGGATCTCTTGGATGAGGTTGTCTCGAGTTAGGTGGTGGGTAGTCGTCTTCCTGCTCAGGCATATCCGGGTCGTCTAGATAGTTTGCTCCGTTGGCTGGTTGAGTAGCAGGTTGGGGAGGCGGTGGTGGTGGTGGCTGCTCAATCTGGGCTAGCCTCTCTCCTAGTTCATGCAGTTGGTTTTGTATGGCCATTAGTGTTTGGGCCAGGCCAATCTGTTCGTTTTGATCTCCCATGTTCTTGTCCAACACTCAACCAACACGTCACACGTACAAGGCTCAAGAAATGGTTTACGTGGGCCAAACGTAACTTAGTATGGCCAGAATGTGTTTCTCGGCCACAAGTAAAGAAAGAAATAAGAATGGGTCAAAAATAACCGATTCTGGCCTAGAGGATGTGTCGGCATTTTCACTTCGTTCCGGGTGAATATTGGTCAGTCGGCGTTTGACTCAGCGATGTTATCGTGTGATAAAATCCGGCTCAGCAGGATATCGACTACTAGTCCAGAGGAGTTTTCAAATAGTCGGCGTTTGGCTAGGGTAAGCTATCGGGTCGCTCGGCTAGGCTCATTGTGTCCTTGTCCGTGAATAGGCCACTATTGAGTGTTGGACCAGGCTGCGGCTCGATGTTTTTACGATTCTGGCCCGGGCTGCGGCTTGACAAGTTTCCTTTTATGGCTTGATGCCAAAGGTTTTTGTTTCCTTTCTTGGCCGACGAATATTGTCCTTACCAAAATTCTCATCTCCTTCGTTCTAGCAACTGTTCCTACCTCGCAGACTAACAACTAGGTTAAACGCACACAGTTTTATGTAATGGCTTACAAGAGAAACAGAAATGGCCGAAGGAACCGAAAATGACCGAAACATGATGATGTGAAGCAACGTGCAATTCAATCGGGCTAACTAGCAATTTTTATTTGGTTTTCGATTAAGATGATGCAAATAACTGAAGAAACTAACAAACTAAATGCACATAATGATTTTTATGGATTTGTGGCTTAAGAGATGCACGAAATAGAAACTAGATCCTAGCGATAATCGAAACGAATGGAAATAACAAGGAAAACTAAGGGATAGAAGTAGATCAAAAGGTTAGGAACCTTTGGCTCTGATACCAGATGATGTAAGACTTAGAATGGTTTGAACCTTACGGACGATTGACAAAGACTCAAAGGGATGAACTCGGGTTCTATTCCTTGTTGTTCAATGCAACCGACTTGGTAGCTGTCCTTGGGGAGCTTTCTACGATGTCTAGGACTAGGGGAAGTGATGAGACTTCACTAAGCTTATGAGCTAACTTAGATAAGTCACAATTGTCAAGCTTCAAGAGGAAACCACTCGAGAAGCTTAACTTGAAAAGGAGACGACGACTGTTTCTTTGGTTTGAAAAAATGCGATATTTTTATTAATGAAAAGATGAATACTACATTGTCCGCAACGAACCTTATATTATGGTTCTAGGACGGTGCGTTCTAGGGCTAAGAAAAACAACAAGAAGTTCAAAAGCAAAACAACCGAAATAACTTAAAACAACAAGAAGTTCAAATAAAATAGAAATATGGGATATTCGGCTAAGTCCTGCAACACACGAAACAAGCAAACTTATTAGTTCAATCATAAATAATTGGCTCACCTTGAGTGATGCTTAAGATGTTGAGAATCTTGTTTGTGTTGATCAATGGCCATTCCTTGGAGTTATAATCTGTCTTGGTCTTCTCGGCCTTGTCTCTTTTGGCTTGGTCTTCTTCTTGATCCATTTCTTCCTTAGCCATTAGTGCTTGGACAGTTTGGTTAAATTTCTCATTAAGCTTCTTGGTTGCGGATCTTATCATAGGTGGAACATACATCGTAGGGACCTCAATGTCCTCACTTGGTGCATTATTGGCCAAGTCTTCATCAGGTCTAAGGTATGTGTTTATAGGATCCAACTCTACTTATCCGATAATTGCCAATGATGATTTCAGTGTTGTGAGATTGATGCCTTGATTTGTGAGTTAAGGAAGTTTAGGCAGATAATAGGATATTCTCTAGATGACCTTAATAGGGGTTTCCCCGAACTTGTGCATGCATAGAATTAATTTAGACAAACGAATCCATGTTTTCTATTGAACACCAACGTAGATTGAACCCAAACTTAAAGGAAGTTGTTAAGAAACAGATCTTAAAACTCTTAGATGCCGGTATTATATACCCAATTTCGGAGAGCAATTAGATTTCTCCAGTCCATATAGTTATGGAAAAGGGTGGTATAACCATAGTGAAAAATGATAAAGATGAACTCATCCCCACTAGAACCACTACGGGGCATAGAATGCCATTTGGGTTATATAATGCTCCAGCCACATTTCAAAGTTGCATGATGTCCATATTCTCTGATTTTATTGAGCATGTAGTTGAAGTGTTTATGGATGAGTTCTCGGTTTATGGTTCTTCTTTTGGTGTGTTTTTAGCTAATCTGTGCATAGTACTTAAAAGGTGTGAGGAGACTCACTTGGTTCTCAATTGGGAGAAGTGCCACTTCATGGTCAGATGGATTGGAGGGTTACCAAAAGAAGAAGTTCCTCAAAGAGATCACAAGATATTTCCGGGTTGAGCCCTATCTTTCCACTTTGAACAAAGATGGGCTCTATAGAAGGTGTGTTGCTGAACAGGAAGTTGAAGGAATCCTATTACATTGTCATGGGTCTTCATATGGTGGACACTTTGCCACTTTCAAAACAGTGTCTAAAGTCTTACAAGCTGAATTTTGGTGGCCAACTATATTCAAGGATGCTCACAACTTCATCCTGAGATGTGATTCATGCCAATGAACGGGAAACATTGGCAAAAGGAATGAAATGCCACAAAATCCAATCATGGAAGTTGAGGTCTTTGATGTATGGGGTATAGACTTCATGGGACCATTTCCATCCACCTATAAGAATAGCTACATCTTGGTAGCGGTCGATTATGTGACTAAATGGGTAGAAGCCATTGCCAGTCCCACCAATGATGCTAAAGTGGTTTTGAAGATGTTCAAAAATATCATATTTCCAAGATTTGGGATCCCAAAGGTTGTCATTAGTGATGGGGGATCACACTTTATCAATAAAGTGTTTGAAAGTTTGTTGAAGAAACATGGAGTCAAGCATAAGGTAGCTACACATTATTACCCTCAAACAAGCGGCCAAGTGGAAGTATCGAATAGGAAAATCAAAGCTATTCTTGGAAAAACGGTTGGAACAACAAGGAAGGATTGGTCTACCAAGCTAGATGATGCCTTATGGGCATATAAAACCCCCTTCAAGACACCATTGGGTACAAGTCCATTCAAACTTTTCTATGGCAAAACTTGTCATCTCCCTGTTGAGTTGGAGTATAAAGTTATGTGGGCGGTGAAATGCTGAATTTTGACATCAAGAGCACTAAGGAGAAAAGGGAGTTTCAACTTGGTGAATTGGATGAGATTAGGCTTGAAGCCTACTAAATGCAAAGATATACAAGGAGAGAACTAAAGTTTTCCATGACAAGAAGATCATCAACAAAGAGCTGTAAGTTGGTGATTTGGCTTTGCTATTCAATTCAAGGTTGAAGCTTTTCTCGGGAAAGCTAAAGTCAAGATGGTCAGGTCTTTTCAAAATCAAGGAGATTCGTCCATATGGGGCCATTGTTATATTGGGCAAAGATGGAAAACAATTTACCGTTAACGACCAAAGGGTGAAACGATACTTGGCGAATGAAGTCGTCAAAGGAAGAGATTCGGTGTCTCTTTCTGAACCACGACAAGCCTAAGCAAAAAGGAAAGTCAAGCTTAGAGACTTAAAACAAGCTCACTTGGGAGGAACTCTCATGTTTCTCCTTTATTTTATCCTTTGCTTTAGTTTGTTTTTAGTTATCATTAGGATTTTTGATTTTGGGTATGATGATTCTTGGAAACGTTGAGTGTTGATTTACATAGGTTTCGAAGTGTGTAAAGGCAAACCAATACACGTGGATGGTGTCCCGTGGATGATGTCCCGTGGATGGTGTCCCGTGGATGGTGTTCCGTGGAGGGTGTCCTGTGGATGGTGTTCAGTGGATGGTATCCCGTGGATGGTGTCCCGTGGATGGTGTCTCGTGGATGGTGTTCCGTTGATGGACATAGACCGGACAGTCCGTCCCCAGTCTCCAAAAATCTCTCCTCTCTTTCAATAAATAACAACTTAGTTGGTCCGCACGACAACGACAATTGAGGTACGCCTCGACACCATTGTACATACATTCATTTCCATTCGCTTTGATTTCTTTAGTTTCTGATTATCCCTCCAAATTCTTTTTCACACAAGAGACCGTGTGAATTAAGTTTGGGGGAGACACACGTAACTTAGTTTCGATTTTTGTTTTTATCATTAAGTATTACAAAAATCCATAAAAATTGTAATATTTTCAAAAATCTTCAAAAAGATTGCATTTAGTTTCATTCTAGGTTGCATTTTGCATAAGGGACAATGATTGGATTGGCTTGTGAATCTTGGTGTTTTTATTGAATTGTAGCACCCTAGCTAAAAGTAGAATGATGCTTGAACCATTTTTAGAATTTGGAAAAATCCATGCTCGGAATTGAGCGTTTTGTGCTTCATAGTGTTTGTTGAATCTTTCCTGAATTGAAATCAATCCCATGAATATTTGGACTTAAATGAATCTAATTTTCTTGCTTATGGATTTGTAATGCGTAGCCATGGTAAAACACCTAACATTTGGATTATCTTTGCCTAATTCTGTCACTCTTGTTAATCCAAATGGCATTCCTCACCTTTAAGATGGTTACCACACCTTGTTCACCCAAANGCCATTAATCTTTATTGTGAGGCAAAAACACGTGTAATAGAAGTCGAACGACAAGGAAATAGCCTTTTAGAGTTAGCCTCATTTTAAGGTTAACATGCTTAGCTGGGGGAATGCTTATTAAGTGATTTGGTTTGGGAATCATTGGAAATGTGTGGTTGTGTTAAATGGGTATGGGAAATGAGCCTAAGTGAAAAGAAAACTCTAGGAGTTCCTAAAAAGCTAAAACTTTTACAAGAAAAGTTAATCAATGATTAGTTTAATCCACCCTAAAAAGTGAAAAGAAAAAGAAAATGAAAGTATATATCTAAGTGGGAAAAGGAAGGCAAGATGTTTAAGTGGAAAGAAAGAACAAAAAGGGCTCCTAGTGGTTACAAGGAAGAAAGAAAAGACAAATGTTCGAAGAATGAATAGAGTTTTGAAAGAAAATATAAAACTTGGTGGTTTGGATTCTAAGTTTAGGAAAATGTGGATCATGGGATGGAATAGGTACATAAAGGGATTCGAGTAGAGCACTAGACAAGGTGAAAACCTTGTATGCATTAATTGTTTGACTATACCTTGATTTTGCCTAATGTTTTGCATTACTATCTAAGAGAAACCACTTCAAAATGTGAGAAACTATTTCATTCATCTAAAAAGCCTTAGGATGATTAATAAATGAGATTGCACTTGAATGATTAATAAATGTAAGGGATTGGTGAATAGGATGGTTTCAGGATACTACACTTTGATAGCAAAGGTTGGTATTTGTGATGGGTATGTAGAAATACATTTGATAGTTGTGATCCATGCATCATTTTACTAGTCTTTAGGATGTTACACTTGAAATATTACATTCAAGTTTTGTTTATGAGTTTCCATTTTCAAACCTCTCTTTCTCACTTACCTTTGTTCCTTGCTTGAGGACAAGCAAATGATAAGTTTGGGGGAGTTAATATATTGTGTTTTTGACGCATTATGACTTTTGTTTCACATTTATTATAAGTAGATTCACTTACATTTATGCATATATAGGATGCATTTTCATGTCATATTCATGTTTCAGGTGTTGAAGGTGACTGTAATCAAAAGAGAGATCAACTGGATGCAAAAGAGCCAAAAAGGAGACTTAATAGAGATCAAAACAACAAGCCTTAAAGATCAAGCGATTTGGGGATTTTACTTTGAAAATTTCATCACCTTAAACGCCCCAGGGAATTGCAAGATATGTACCGCCAAAGTTGTGTTCCGCTAGATTCGAAGCTCCAAACCGTCCATCCCAAAGATGCATCTTTTACATTAGCTTCCATCGCAAATTAGGAGAAGACTCTTTCACAAAAGTTGTAGCCCTTTGAGTCAAATTTCCAAAGAACTATTGCACGCTATCATAGCTTTAAAAGTGAGAGAGTTATGGACCCTGGACTGAAGGTTTGTCAAGTAGCATTCGGAACATGACCTATACCGGTTTGATGTACCACTTTGGGCAAACCGGTACCGGGTCAAGGGAGCCAATTAGTCAATATTTTTCTTTGATTTTACCCAATTTAAATTGGTTAAACCATGTGCTTTGGGTTAACCCAATGTCTCTTTTAGGAGACTATAAATACATTTTATACCTAATTAGAAGTTTTATCTCTTTTTCTCTCGTAGAACTTTTAAGGGGAATTTGTAAAACCTTGGTTTCTTGCTATAATCTTATTTTGATTTTGGTTATTGCTTGATATTTTCTCATTTCTTGTTCATCTACTTGATCTAATTATGGTTAAACACATTTCTAATCTTGAATTTTGTGTTTTCTCAATGATTAGTGAGTATTTCTTCATAAGCAAATGGGTTAGGTGGATTAGGGTGATTAGGTGATTAAATGTGATGTTTAGGACTTAAATATCTTAGATCTTCATTCAATAGATGTTCTTAATGCTAAATTTGTCTTGATCACTCAAGCTTAGATAATAGGATGAATTGTGCCCGAAAGGTGTTTGATGATATTCTTGAACCAACTATTGATGGCTAAATGAGGCCTAGCCAAGAGATTTTGTTAGTTAGTTTAGTGGCTTATCCTTGATTAGATCTTAATATTTCTTGGTTATGTGATTATCCAAAAGATTGTTTTAGTTGCATGATTAAGGAAATGATTAGTGTCATGAGAGTGGATTAGTCTATTTAGGGGAATCTTAGACGAAGGATTAGCATTGAATGATAGCACTGGACATCATATGATATTATTTGATCACCCGAATCAATAACCTTTGACCATTTGTTTAGATTTTTTTATTATTGATTTCAAGTTTAATTTAGTTGACTTTGCTTAATTACTTGTTGACTTTTGATCAATGCATGTTTGAATGTGTCTACAACAAAAACCTTAGATGTTTAGACTAAATGGAATTCTAATAGGTTTAGTGCGTTAATTGCTCCCTGATTTGGATTGATTCTTAAGTACTACAATGATATGAGTAGCCTTAGGATACTTGCATAGACATAGAATTGAGTAAGTTCACGTTTATCAGGTTGCTAAGAGAAAGTTAATTTAGCTTCAACTTCTTAATCTCTATCTAGCATAAACTGGTGAATTCGATAGCATGGGCAGTGTCCTTACGAAGACTCTCATTCTCCAACTTAAGGGGATTGTTTTCTGAGACTGGGTAGTTCATCGAGACCCATGAGAAATGTAGAACAGGAGCGGGAAGAGATTAAAAAGCAGCTCCAATAAGAATTCGATTAGAGACTTGAGGATAGACTCTAGAGAGAATAAGAGTCATATAAAGAAAGTTAAGAAGAGAGCAAGTCTTTCCACAAATATCACTTTCTTCACCTGTCATCTTTTTTTTGTCATCAATAATATTATATTAATTTAGAGAATACAACCCACTAAGAGGTACAAAAGATCCCATTACGAGGAAGATAGAAACCCACAAAGGTAGACGACCTCATGAAAGAGGCAATGAAAGATTCCTAAAAGGAAAAAAACTCCCAAAAAGAACATAGTATAGAAAAATTTAAACTACTAAAATTAATACTTTCTTCTAAACCCCAGATAATCAGTCTAAAATCGAAGGAGATAGTAGCAGGAGAGAGAAGTTGTATCCCCAAATCTAATACAAACATAAAGATGACTAGGGTAACAAAATAACTACAAAAAGTAGTAGCTTTTATACATGTGGACATATAAGCCCATACCAAAACATAAATGGGCCACCTAATATGATTGGACTAGCCCAAACTGAAGCCCAATGGAAAGGAGTATGCCTTACGCATGCTTGGATAGCAACCTTCGTCGACCACCAAACGTCCAGTCGCCAGAGTCCGAGAAGACGGACCAGCCTCCACGTTCCACCTCCGGCAGCGAAGTTGGAGCAAGAGGGCGAAAAGAAACACCATCCAAAGGAGATTCGGTCACCAAAAACCTCCCTCATCCATATAGATTCGAGCAATTGGAAGCTCCAGCAAAACCTCCAGAACCGGTCTACGTCAACGCTGACGACACTCCTTCCAGTCCATCACCGCATGCACCTAAAAATGTGACTAAGAAGCTACAACATGAACATGCACAAGAGATAAGAAGAGAAAGGAACAGACAAATTCGAATAGGTTGAAGCGACTAAAGAGAAAGAGTATGCACAACACCGATAAAGCCAGATCGATGATATCATCAGAGAGAAACCGCGACGGAATCAGAAAAAAACGGAGAGGAAGAGAACCGATAGAGAAGGACGAAAAAAACGTTGCTTTTGTTTCTTCTCTCTTTCTCTATTTTTCTTCCCTTCTTGTCTCCTATCTTTATTTTCCTCCTTATTTCTCTTTCTTCTTCTTCTTCTTCTTGTCTACCAAAATCATCTCCACCAAAGAAAATATGAATAGTTCGTCAGAAGATTAGATGAGACATATCGATATGATTATTCCTTAGTTTTTCAGTTTATTGAGAATTCTTGTATACGATTAAATACATTCCTGAAGAAAAAGATCCTTAATTAATAAAAATTCTCCATTCTTTGCAAATTTGTGTTGTGTTTATTTCTTATTAAGATGAAAATCGATCACTATCATGGCTGAAGAACTACCACCGCAACCGGAAAGTTATACCAGCATGATCCAAGCGCTTCACTAGTTCGTACAATCCATGTCCGAGAGACTGGAGATGCAAGACGCCCTAAATTAGTCTCTCCTCGATCGACTCAACAAAATGGCGAAAGAATCTGCACATAAACCAAGGCGATCACCAAACGCCTCGACCAAACAGCCTCAACACATCGACGATCGCTCCAAACCTTGGCTCGACGATACCCCATTTTCGGGGAACATTCCAGGAGATTCTTGTTCACTCCAACCCCAAACTAAGTCAGGACACACGCACACCGCTCCGACACCGCGGACATCCCGCCAAATACCGACTCCCGAGATAAACAATCTACTGCAAAGGGAACCAAGTATCAAGACGACCCCGTGCAATCGAACCACACTGAACATGCCAAGGACGCTGACAACGACGAGGACCATATCCAACTATCTGGGGACTCAGACGAAGGGTCTAACGAATACGAGGAGGACTTCCGCAATCCCTCTTCCCAATCAGACAGGCGACCTCAGCCTTCGATCCAGGAGATCCAAGAGATGAAACACTCTCTTCAAGAGGTTGTCCGACAAATGAACTCTAAGGTTCACCAGGCGATCAGTTAAGCTCTCGAGCTAGACAGACTAATGGAGGAGACGCTGACATGTGGAGTATGACCCAGGGGACCAACGAGCCCCTCCGACAATTTATTGACCGATTCAAAGAAGTAATATCTCGACTGGTGATAACTGATAACGCCACCATTGCCGCCCTCAAAAATGCGATATGGGGCGAGTCGGAATTCTGAAAGGATTGATCCTAAACCCTCCAGCGACTATTGACGACGCACTACACAAAGGAAAGGTTTTCGCACGAATAAAGGAAGACATGATTGAAATTGCGAAAGAGAAGTAGGGAGAAAAAATTGGCACCTCAGCCGAGCGCCAAGACGTCCTGCCCCAACAGGAACCAAAACTTCTACGTCGGAAGACCAAAAAGTGGTCCATGGAACCAGAGGAAACGATCCAAGGAGAAAGAAAATACAAAGATATATTGTGATTATCAAAACCAAGATCGCCATTCGACCAAGGAGTGTAGGAGTTTTAAATTTTTCCTCTTCAAAAAATACAAATCGGACGAGCTAGTCGAACCTAGCCAGAATGAAGCAACGAACACCCAACCTGACGCAGGGGAACCTAACGAGGAAACCAACCCTCTAAAACGAGTGCGGGAAAAAACTACCGTAGGTCGCCCCAACAACACCATTCAAGAAAAGAATCAACATGATCATGGGAAATCATCAATTCTGCTTAAACTAGATTACGTCAGTCAAAGCGTACGAACAGAAGGTAGCGTCCTGCGAGAGATGGAAAACTAAAGCCCAAGAGGCTAGAGACCCCATCATATTGGACGAGCTGGACACCACGGGCCTCGATGTCTCGCACGCTGATCCGCTGGTCATCGACCTGATCCTAGAAGACTACGAAATTGCTAGGGTACTCGTAGACACCAGAAGCTCCGTAGATCTCATTTTCAAAGAAACTCTAACCAAAATGGACGTAGACCTATCTCGAATAAACGGACCTCCTACGCCTTTAACATGTTTCATGAGTCAAACTGCCATGACACTTGGGACGATCAAACTGCTCATGCACACAGCAGGAGTATCCAGAATGATTGAATTCACAGTGATGGATCATCCAGCGATATATAATGCTATCTTGGGAACACCTTAGATAAACACAATGAAGGCGGTGCCATCCACCTACCACCAATGCATCAAGTTCCCTACTAAAGAAAGGGTCAAGACGATCAAAGGAAGTCAAAGGTCAATCCGAGCGTGCTACTTACCCGAACTCCAGCTTAGGAAGAAAGCTTTATAGCAACTACTGATCGGGGAACCAACCACCCCAGAAATGCTAGGCTATGAAGAACCTAAGCTCGATGAGGTAACGCGATATTGTATTGGCCCAGGCTTCCCAGAATGTTGCGTTGGGATAGGATCAAAATTACATAAAGATATAAAAGAAGACCTGATCGCCTTCCTCAAAGCGAATAAGCATACTTTCGCGTGGAGCACCACTGAAATGCCATGCATAAGTTTGGACATAATGTTTCACGAGATAAATGCGGACCCAATTTACAAACCAGTCAAACAGAAGAAACGAAAGTTGGGCGCTGAACGAGCTCAGGCGGTTCGGGACGAAGAGGAAAAATTGCTGGGCGCAGGATCCATTAGAAGTAAAATACCCCGACTGGCTGAAGAAAAAGAACGGGAAGTGGAGAGTGTGCATCGACTTCACAGACTTAAACAAAGCATGTCCCAAAGACAGCTTCCCGCTGCCAAACATAGAGCAACTAGTAGAAGCCACAGCAGGTTATAAAATCCTCTCGTTCATTGATGCCTTCTCCGGCTACAACCAAATACTAATACATCATGAAGATAGAGAAAATATAGCATTCATCACCGATAGGGGCATATATTGTTATAAGGTGATGCCTTTTGGCCTGAAGAACGCTGGGGCAACCTATCAGTGTTTGGTCAACAAGATTTTCTTGGAACATCTCGGGAAAATAATGGAAGTATATATCGACAACATGCTTGTCAAATATTCCGACGAGGAATACCATGTTGCCGACCTACGTGTCTGCTTCCAGATCCTGAACACCTACAGAATGAAATTAAGCCCGGATAAGTGCACTTTCGCGGTTACCTCAGGTGAATTTCTCGGTTATTTGGTAAATAGAAGAGGCATCGAAGCCAATCCTAAGCAAATCAACGCATTACTGAGAATGTCATCACCCAAGAATACAAGGGAAGTACAGAGGCTAACAGGCCGCATAGCAGCCATAACCCGCTTCATATCCAAGTTACAATCTTCTCAAAGGAAATAAGAAGTTCGTTTGGAACGAAGAGTGCGAACAGGAATTCAAAGAACTGAAAAATTATTTGATGATGCCTCTCGTCATGTCAAAGCCGCAAGAAGGGGAAACCCTGTTCCTATACATAACTTTATCAACGTATGTAATCAGCTCAGTCCTGGTATGCGAAGAACTCGGCAACCAAAAACCAATATTCTACCTCTGTAAGATCTTGGACGATGCAGAAACCAGGTACCCAACAATAGAACAATTAGCTTTCGCAGTAGTCCATTCAGCAAGGAAGTTGCGATCCTATTTCCAGTCACACTCTATCGTCGTTTACTCAAATCAATCGCTGCGTACGATCTTACATAGTCTGAACCAGTCAAGGAGACTGTCCAAATGGGCACTCGAGCTAGCGAGCACGATATAGAGTTCAACAATAAAACATGCGCAAAATCTCAAGTGCTTGCAGATTTCCTCATTGAACTGCCACATGAGATGGAAAATGAATCCAAGTACTCCGAAGCGCGATGGTTTGTATACGTTGACAAAGCAAGCTCTAAGCACGACTCCGGGATAGGCATACGACTCATCGCCCTAACAGGCATGATGATTGAAGAATCATTGGTCTAAACTTCACAACTTCAAATAACGAAGCTGAATACGAAGCGATGATAGCTGGTATGCGTCTGGCATCAACAATTGGAGCAAAACAAATCAACGCGTACTGCAATTAACAGCTAGTAGCAAACCAGTTCAGCGGAGAATACGAGACAAAGGGTGATAGGATGGAAGCATACCTCCAGGTAGTGAAAGAGCTTGCCATTGGTTTCCTCGAATTCGAACTGATTAAGATCCCTAGAAGAGAAAATACACATGCAGACGCTCTACCCGCCTTAGCCTCGACCATCGATCCTCATACGACAAGAGTCATAACCGTTGAAACCATCGACAAACCTAGCATCTCGGTAACCAAAACCACCTGCCTCGTACAAGAATTGATATATGAATACAAGGCGAACCTAGACCTGGAAGATGTGGAGGAGGATGAGGTTCCCATGGAAGCAGACGAGGTCGAAACATAGATAGTTCGGAGAATCGAGATACTTGCATACATCGCAGATGGGATCTTATCACCAAAGAAATGGAACGCAAGAAAACTCAAAGCCAAAAGTGCGAGATATACCCAGTTGGATGGAAATCTCTATAAATGGAGCGTCCGCGGACCACTCCTAAAATGTATCTTCGGGCACGAAACCAAGAAGATAATTAGATAAGTCCATGACGGAGCATGCGTCAATCACTCAGACGACAGAGCCTTAGCATTCAAAATCAAACGATATGGGTAATATTGGACAACGATGATCACAGACTGCGAGAAACACGCCTTAAAGTGCGAAAAATGCCCAAAAATGCACCATTAATCTACCGACCAATTGAGGAGATGCAATCGATTACAACACCATACCAATTTATGCGATGGTCTATGGACATAGTCGGTAAGATGCACAGGTCAAAGTAGAAGCGCTTTCTACTGGTTCTGACCGATGATTTTTCTAAATGGATAGAAGCTGAATCCTTTGCGAAAGTGAAATCCGAGAAAGTGGAATCTTTCATTTGGAAGAACAGAATCTGTCGCCACAGAATTCCTTATGTAATACACACAAATAACGACTCCCAGTTCACCTCCGACAGATTCAAAGAATTCTGCCAAAGGATGAGGATTAATCTTACCTACTCAACACCCTATTACCCGCAGGGAAACGGCCAAGTTGAAGCCGTAGACAAAACAATATTAGACGGGTTAAAAAGGAGACTGGACGCAAAGATGCGAAACTGGACAGACGAATTGGAAGGAGTACTCTGGTCATACCGAACAACACCAAGAAGGGGAACCAAAGACTCTCCATTCGCATTAGTCTACGGCACTGAGGCCGTCATACCGGCTGAGACAAAAGTACCCAACCTAAGAAGAGAGTTAGCACCGCAAATCACAGACCAAAATGAGCAGCTGCTTATCGACATAGCCGACACAATCGACGAAAGGAGGGATCGGGCGATGGTACGGTTACAGAACTACCAAAATGTCGCAACACGATTTTACAACAAGAAAATCAAACAGCGGCGATTCATAGAAGGAGAGCTGGTACTAAGAGAAGTTTTCCTGCTCGGGCAGAGAAGAACGCATGAAAGCTCATAATCATATTGGAAAGGCCTTACAAGATCTCAAAGATCATCAAACCAGGAGTGTACGAAGTACAAGACGAAGAAGGGAATGAGGAAATACACCCATGGAACGCTCAACACCTGAAAAAATTCCACTATTAGGCAGCCGCACAATTTATCTTAATCACAATCTTATTTTACGTTATTTGTAAACCATTTCAGTTAACAACGACCAAGGATTGATCCTCATTTATGGGGTACGTAGACAACTCCGTTTAGGGAGTTCAACTATAACTATCAATAAAATATTAATCGTTGTGTCCTCATTCATAAATTTTTCTCGAAAAATGGGGGAGATGTAAATGATCCTTCACTCTGCCCCAGCTCTCCACCTCCTCATTCATGAATTTTTCTCGAAAAAATGGGTGGAGATGTATCTGATCTTTCACTCTACCCCAGCTGTCGATCTTCTCATTCATAAATTTTTCTCGAAAAATNGCCCCAGCTCTCCACCTCCTCATTCATAAATTTTTCTCGAAAATGGGGGAGATGTATCTGATATATCACTCTGCCCCAGCTCTCCACCTCCTCATTCATAAATTTTTCTCGAAAA
>OVAV01000174.1:0-22995 GCA_900406375.1 Iberis amara | reverse complement strand
TGAATTTATCTTCCAAAGCCTTTATAGACTTGCACCTATCAACCAGCTTCACCATCTNTAGCCCGGACTGGCTGTTTGCTACATAAAAGCACCCCTTCAACTATTACGATCAAAGCAAGCCTCCTCCGCCGCCAAGACGACATTCTGTCCCACTGAGGAAGCGTCGCGTCGTCCTTCAAAATGTCCAAGATCTCCTTAATCGTCATGTCCTCATCTTCGCCAGGTAAAAGGACGTTCCAGTATGGTTTTTTTTGGGTCGGCGGGACTTTGTAATCTCCTTAACTCTTGAAAGTCTGGATATGGACCTCATGGTAGTCCTGTCACTATTCCGAACTCCCGGAGTGAATACCTAAACGGAAAACCACCAAAGACAAACCAGATCTCGTATTTTTTGAATGTAATCAAAGATCTACAAAGCATTTGATGGACGAGTTTTTTGGATAACGACGCCTTCTGCACCGGTAGCTCTAATAGTGACCCAAAATAGGATGACTTTAGGTACGTTAGATCTGGGGTACCTTTTAATGCCTCCACCAGATCTAACAGGAACTCCGGCCTCGAGTATGAGTTCAAACGACCGCTTGGAGGGTAGCGATCGGTGGCAAAAAGTCGAGAAGGGAGTTTCGAAGGGTTGAACACAAAGTCTTCAGGCTCTGATTGTTTGACAAGTTCCGCCGCTTTTCTCCCACTTGCATGCGGTTTCACACCCCTATTACGCAAGGATTTTCTGCAACTAGTAGAAGCAGACATCTTCAATGTTAAGAACAGGGAGAAGAAGGAGAAAGATGAACAGTAATTTTAGAGAAACTGTATCGGAGGTGGAGATGAGATAGAGGAAGAGAGAGAATGGAAATGGCATAGTGGAAAAGATGGAGGAGGAGATATACTCGAAGATATGTACTGCATAAAAGCTTTGATGGAACAACTAATACAGCGGTTTTATTGCAGAGCTTTTTTCCAAATTTAAAAAGCAGTTCCCAATGTCAAACAGTAACGCGAACCGGCGAAAATATCTCGACAAATGAAGGGTATAATCATCAACCCCTAATTGCGATTATGGTATGGTAGATGAGGTTTGTGTGATATGGTAAACCGGGTAATTTGCCTAGTATATATGGCATGGGAGATAAATTTCTCTCATTTTAATTAATGACATTTTATCAACAACAAAAAAAAATAGTATAATGAATTTGAAACTTTTCAAAAAAAAATAAAAATATATGAAGTAAAAAATATCTATTTGCATCTATAAAATCTGTTTCATAGTAACAACTAACAAACCCTAAAGAAATCGCAAATTACTATTAGGTTGATAAATGATAATCTAAGATGGCCGACGACAGTTCGACCGCCGCTACAAGAGCCCGTAGCGACCGTAAACTTCGTCATGGCCGTCGCAAAGAAGACTCAATCAGCTCTCTACCAGACATGATCCTTCAACATATACTCTGTTTTAATCCAACCAAGTTCGCCATCAGAAGTTCAATCTTGTCCAAACGATGGAGGCATGTATGGTGCGAGACACCATGTCTCTCCTTCCATAACTGGGATCGGATCAAAGCTGATTCGATTAACGAAACCCTAGCTTGTTACACGGCTCCTAAGATCATGAGTTTTCACCTCTTTACTACTATGAAGGACCATGTCCCTCACATCGACAAGTGGATCGATTTTTCCATTTCCCGTTACGTTGAGAAACTGTCTTTAATTTTGTGGCTTGATGTTGGTTATACAGTTCCTGAATCATTCTACATCAATTCCTCTGTAAAGGAACTCACTCTTACTTTAAAATTTGCTGATTTGAATCCTAAAGGCTCTGTGTCTTGGACATCATTGAAGACGTTATCCTTGAATCAATTGAGTCTCTCTGATGAATCACTGTCTAAGATTCTATGTGGTTGTCCGATTCTTCAAAGCTTATCATTGTATTCCCCTAAAAAACTGAGGGTTATTGATCTCAGCAAATCATTGCGTCTGAGAACATTACAAGTATACCACAGTATATGGGTTCAGGGTCCAATGCAGATTGTAGCACCTCATATCCATTGTCTCATATTGACAATGTCTCAGTTACCATGTACTTTAGTTGATGTTTCTTCTTTAACCGAAGCTAAACTGAACATATGCCAAGATGGAACAACCTTTGATGTTGATCATGTTCAGAACATGATGTTAAAGATACTTGAAAAAGTGCATAAAGTTGAGAAGCTAAATCTTGGGGGAAACTTTCTTCAGGTACGTACATATGTTTAGTATTATATTAGCTTCCAAATCAAAACAAATTGGCAATAAATGGAGTGGTCCATATCTTTTATAAATTAGTGAATTGTTCCATTAAGTTTCTGATGCGTGATATTATATGTTAATATGCCCCTTCAAGATAATGAATCTTATTAGTCATTAATCTCGGGTGGTTTACTGCCATAACCAATTTTTGTCGGGCTGAGGATCGGATAGGACTTTGATAAGCTTCCAACTCAAAATCAATTGGCAATAAATGGAGTAGCTCACATCCCTTATTTATTAGTGAATTGTCCTATTAAAATTTCGATGTGGGATATTATATCTCTAATACTATGGACTCATTCTTGCTACGTTTTAAAATCTGTGTTTTGTGTTAGATCTTATCTCTTGCAGAGCTTCGAGGTGTTCCTTTTCCAATGTTGAAGGTGAAAGCTTTGACGCTTGACACAGTGATATGTCAGTATGTTATTCCTGGTATTGAAAGGATATTACTTAACTCGCCTGATTTAAACAAGTTAGTAATATACACAAATTACTATTTGAAAACCATAAAGGTACGTATAATTTATACATTTCCATTGACCGTTGTTTGGATACACCAATATATAGCCATTCTTTTGAATGTTTGTTCAGGAGGATCATCTTCTTGACCAATACTTGGCTTTGCAAGGCTTGAATCCCGAAAATTGTTGGAGATCTAAAGATGGACTCTTTTGGAACAAGTCCCGTAAGGAAGTTGAGGCAAAGCACGTGGCTTCGTTCGTGGAACTTATGCTTAAAAACACAAAGAAATTAGAAAAGATGGTTGTGCATTTGGAAAAATGTTACCGCTGTGTTAGGGCACTTAAAAAGATGGTTCCAACATCTTCTTACTGCAAGAATGTCTCCATTGTGCACTCAAACAAGTGGTTTAGGTCTAGATGAGTCGTTACTCACATGGTTTTAGTCTTTAGTTTTATTTCACATTTTACTATCGGACCTCCTTTAGACATTCTTAAATCTTTTTATTTGTACGTAGCCGTAGGACTAGTTAGTCTAAAAGGAAATCTTATCAAAGAAAACGGTAAATATACGTTTTCAAAATTATAAGGCACATTTGAATGAATCTTTATTTATTTTATATAATTTTTCAAGTCTTTGTGAATCTTGATTAGGCTTCTAAAATAGTACTCTCTCTCTTTCATTTTAAATAAGGTTTAGAGATTTTTTTGTTTCATATTAAATTTTTTCACATTTCTATGTAAAAATTTAAAGTTATAAACCATCAATATTCTAAATTAGTTGTGATGTTTTTACGAAAAAGAGATAAATTAAATGATGTTTTTTGTTTTATTAATAGTATATAAAAGTCTTAAACATCAAATAAAATAAAACAGTGAGTAAGTTGGGTCTTCGTAGATTTTGCCAAGAAACATATACATAGGAGAATCCGTGTCGATTATATCATGGAAACAACAATTATGTTCACCAAGATAATAAAATAAGTATTTTAAACTTTATAGAACGTCCAAAAAAAATGTTTTATTTTCGCACAGTTTTCACAAAATTCAATTTCACATAATTGTGTTTTTTTGCATTATAGAAGTTGATTATAGATCAATTTTCTCGACCAAAATCTAACAAAAAATCAGTTCTTAATCACGAAACACTGTGTAAGTGATCAATAGCAATACATGTATACAGAATACTCCCAATAAAATATGATATGATATATCTTAATGTCTACTTATTTTTAATAATAGTGTGATGACATATTTGGCTCTCCGATCTATTTCTAGTTATTCTTAGAAAAATACACAAAGATTTACATAACCTACCTATGATTAGGGGGTGTACACGAAGCAAATACTATTTATTTTTAAAATATTTTTGATCCGCCTGACTCATCAAATTATTGATCCGTATCCGCTCCATTGCTTTTCGAATATCTGAAAAATCGAATATCCGTCAAAATCTGAATATTCGTCGGATATCCGATCCGCTCCTTATAAAAAGACAAAATGTTAAATATCTCTAAAAATTTACAATTTTAATTAAAAATGACAAAAAATGTAAATAATACTTTTACTTTTATTTTTCTATATTTAAATATTGTAATAATTCATTTTATTAATAAAAGTCCGTTAATATTATATGAATAGGAAAAATATAATATATATATATATAATTATTTATGTGCATATAACTACATACATATATACATATATGTGTAAAACGAAGCTGATCGGATATTCGGTATATAAAATTTTAGTATTTGTGATTTGCTTTGTTATTGACGGATACTTAATTTAAATATTTGTTTTGCTTAATAATTTTACGAATATCCGAATTTTTCGGGTCGAATCGAAGAAAATCACGGATCGAAGCGGATCTATTTTGTCTAGTCCTACCTATGATGTATTCCTTTCTTTGCCCCCACAATATTAGACATGCACACAAATAGGTACGAATTTGAAGAATAGCTTTATATTGGAAATATCTTATTGGGCTATCAAGCCCACGTGTGTACATGTCGTACCTAGCCCGTTAATGTTGAACTATATAAACTGATTGTATCTTATTGGAATGACTAAGAAAACCATTAGACCAAGTTAGGTTTCTTGACATGGTATCAGAGCCAATAACCACTCAATAGGTTACGACTACATCTTTCCTTTTTCAAAATTTTATCATCGTCCTCTTCATTCTGTCTCAACCATGGCTGATCTCTCTGGCAACAGTGAATTCAATACAACTCGCGTCGAATCACGGAGAACCATTTCACCATATGACTTGAGTGTTGGTGACAACCCTGGCACCGTAATCTCTCGAGCTTTGCTACGAGGACCTAACTACGATGAATGGTCCTCTAATCTCCGTCTTGCGTTAAAGGCAAGAAAGAAGTATGGTTTTGCAGATGGAACTATACCGCAACCATCTGAAGACTAACCCGATTATGAAGATTGGTCTGCTAATAATGCATTAGTAGTTTCTTGGATCAAATTAACGATCGAAGAAAATATGTGTTCCACCATCGCACATTGCGATGAAGCTGCTACTTTGTGGACACAGCTTCAGAAGCGCTTTGCGGTTAAGAATGGCCACCGAGTGCAACGTATCAAGGCTGATCTCGCGAATTGCCGTCAACAGAGGCTTGCAATTGAAGCATATTATGGCAAGCTCACTAAACTGTGGACATCCCTCGCTGATTACCAAAAAGCCAAGACTCCGGAAGAAATAGCTCGTGAGCGTGAGAAGGATAAACTCCATCAGTTTCTCATGGGCCTAGACGAAACATTGTACGGTTCGGTCAAGTCTTCATTGCTGTCCTGAACTCCTCTTCCATCGATTAAAGAAGCTTATAATGTCCTCACACCGGACGAAGAATCCAAAGCCCTTGGTCGTCTTAATGAAGAACGTCTCCCTGGTGTTAGCTTTGCTGTCCAGACTTACACAAAACCACGCATAGAGACATCTTCTGCTCTAAATCTCTGTACTCTCTGTTGAAAACAGGCTCATGTTGCTGAGCATTGTTTCAAAAGAATTGGATATCCACCTTGGTGGACTGATAAATCGAAACTCAAATCAACGGCTCTACCTGCATCATCTCGATCAAAGCGTCCAGATTCTGCCAGAGTTCATCATGTTGTTGCAACTTCCTCTCTGCCTCCTCTTAAGCATCTGATAGACATGGCTTTAGTGCACTCAATGATCAACAGTGGACCACTCTAGTCTCAATGCTCAATTAACGCAACAATTCTGCTCCTAATCATATGTCAGGTAAATTTGTCAATGAATCCTGGATAATCGATACATGTGCTTCGAATCATATGACGGGTTATCTCAATTATCTCACCAATGTCACTTCTATGCCACTTGTGTTTATTAAACTTCCGGATGGAAGATATACCACGACAACACAACAAGGATTTGTTAGAATGGGATCTTCTTTGACTCTCTCATCTGTGTACTATGTTGATGGTTTGTGTTGTCATCTGATCTCAGTATCTCAATTAACCAGAGACAGAGGTTGTATTTTCAGATTTCTGACAGAATCTGTGTTATCCAGGATTGAATCTCTCTGATGCTGATTGGAGCGACTGAGCAATTAAATGGCTTGTATTTCTTCAGGGGTATCGATGTTGCAGCCGCAGTTCGAGTTTCCGATCAAGCTTCTTGGACAATGTGGCATTCACGACTCGGACATCCCTCGGATAAAGCCCTGAATTTGTTACGTTTATCTGTTTATGGTTCTGCTAAATTGTTAGACAATAACCTTGTGATATTTGTATTCAAGCAAAACATCAGAGGGATTATTTTCCATTGAGTGATCACAAATCAACTTCGCCTTTTCAATTGGTTCATTGTGATATATGGGGGCCTTATAGAACTCCGGCATTATGTGGCTCTTGGTATTTTTTAACCGTTCTAGATGATTGCACTCGAGCTGTCTGGATATATCTCTTACCCACGAAAACACAAGCACCAACAGATCTTCGTAATTTCATTGCAATGGTTCATCGACAATTTAACACTGATGTTAAAACAATTAGAAGTGATAGCGGATCAGAATTTGTCAGCCTGACTTCATTCTTTCAACAACAAGGCATCATTCATCAAACGTCTTG
The DNA here is from genome assembly GCA_900406375.1 of Iberis amara. Taxonomy (NCBI): domain Eukaryota; kingdom Viridiplantae; phylum Streptophyta; class Magnoliopsida; order Brassicales; family Brassicaceae; genus Iberis; species Iberis amara. The sequence goes on along the minus strand of OVAV01000174.1, from coordinate 16,144 downwards.
TGTTGGTACACCTCAACAAAATGGCAAAGTCTAACGAAAGCATCGCCATATTCTCAATGTAGCGCGTGCTCTTCGTTTTCAGGCTGCCTTACCCATTGAATTTTGGGGATTTTGTGCTCTAACTGCCGGCTATCTTATCAATAGAATTCCGGCTTCGACTCTTAATGGAAAAACGCCTTTTGAGATGCTTTATCATCGTCCTCCACCTCTTCAACATCTTCGAAACTTCGGATGCATGTGCTATGCTCACAATCAGAACCACAAAGGCAACAAGTTTGCTCCTCGGTCTAACAAATCAGTTTTCTTTAGCTATCCCTTTGGTCAAAAAGGATGGAGAATATATAATCTAGAGACAAAAAGAGTTACTGTCTCTCGAGATTCAGAAACAGAATATCCTTTTAAAACAATATCAGCTGATTCTGATCTAGGTTCTGTCTCTGTTCCTGCACAATTTTCTCCTTTTTATTTCGAAGAAGAGATATTACCTACTGTCTCTGCTCCAACCTCATCCTCTACAAAGATTGTTCCTGATTCTACAATGGAACAATCCTTACCACCACCAACAATTGTTCCGGATTCTACAATGGAACAATTCTCATCTCCCTCAACCCTTGTTCCTGATTCTACAATGGAACAACCTCCAATCGCAATTGTCTCGGATCTTTTACCAGCACAACAACTTTTTCTTGTCGAGCAGCCATTACCTTCTGTTCACGAAAATCTTGGCCGCGGATTTCGTAAAAGATCAGCTCCAACACGCCTTGCTGATTACGTAACCATGCTGTTACACAATCCTTATCCGTCTCCCACATGGTACCCAATTACCAACTATTTGTCTTCCTCACGTATTTCTAATTCATATCAGGCTTATCTTCATGCAATTACAGCAGCCACTGAACCTCGCAGCTACAAGATGCAGTAAACGATGAACAGTGGCGACAAGCGATTGCTGATGAAATTAACGCCTTAGAGGAGAACAATACTTGGACAGTTGAGACCTTACCACCTGGTAAACAAGCCATAGGCTGCAAATGGGTTTTCAGGTTAAAGTTCAATTCTGATGGGACCTTACAATGTCATAAAGCTCGACTTTTCGTATTAGGGAACAATCAAACCGCCGGCGTGGATTACGATGATACGTTTGCACCGGTCCTCAAAATGGTAACCATTCGAGTTTTCTTGCAACAAGTTGTTTCAAATAATGGGATAATTCACCAAATGGATGTCCACAACGCATTCTTACACGGTGATTTAACCGAAGATGTGTATAGGCGTTTTCCACCCGGTTTTCGAATTGAGGACAAGAATAAAGTTTCTAGACTTCGTAAATCACTTTACGGTCTCAAACAAGCCCCAAGATGCTGGTTTGCCAAACTTGGACAAGCTCTAAAAGGTTATGGTTTTCAACCAAACGAATCTGACCACTCTTTATTCATTTACGTCAAGGATTCTACACGCCTCCATGTTCTTGTATACATTGACGATCTTATTGTCACGAGAAACCAACCATCTGCAATTACGGATTTCAAACACTACTTGAAGACTTGGTTTCACATGAAAGATCTCGGTCCTCTTCACTATTTCCTCGGCATTGAAGTAGCTCGAAGCTCAACGGGTTTATATCTTTGTCAACGAAAATATGCTATTGATATCATAACTGAAACCGGCCTCTTGGGTGTCAAACCTGTCTCGTTTCCTGTCCAACAGAATCACAGATTGGCTTTAAGTGAGAGCGCCGTCATGGCTGATCCGACTCCTTATCGCCGTTTAGTTGGCCGGCTCATTTATTTGGGTGTAACTAGTCCGGAGCTCTCTTATGCAATTCACTTGATTTCTCAATTCATGAGTAAGCCGAAAGTGGAGCATTGGTATGCCGCTCTTCGCGTTGTACGGTATATAAAGAACAGTCTGGGGCAAGGCATTCTTTTGCGTCCCAACACCGATTTATCTCTCTCTGCATGGTCTGACTCGGATTGGGCTTCATGTCCGTTGACAAGATGATCTCTTACCGGTTGGTTCATCCAATTAGGTGGTTCTCCAATATCATGGAAAACACGGAAACATGACGTTGTTTCTAGATCATCCGCATAAGCCGAGTACCGTGCCATGGCTGACACAGTTTATGAGATTCTTTGGCTACAAGACTTGCTGCCATGTCTCGGCATTTCATTCATCACACCGACCATACTTCATTCAGACAGTCTTTCGGCCATCAATCTCGCGGCTAAATCGGTTTACCACGCTAGAACAAAGCATGTGGGACTCGATTGCCATTTTATACGAGATGAGATTTTTCGCGGAAAAATCAAGACCCAACATGTCTCCACCAAGACGCAACTAGCCGACATCATGACCAAGGCCTTGGGACATCGATAGTTTGACGAATTCTTGAGCAAGTTGGGTGTGTGCAATCTACACACTCCATCTTGANCGGGGGGGGGGGGGGGGGGGGGGGGGGGAGGGGGTATTGGGCTATCAAACCCACATGTGTACATGTCGTACCTAGCCCGTTAATGTTGAACTATATAATCTGATTGTATCTTATTGGAATGACTAAGAAAACCATTATACCAAGTTAGGTTTCTTGACATCTCTTAAAGGAGACTGTTAATACCATTAGTTGGGTTTTAGAGTAAGTGATTAGTTCGAACAAAAGTCTGTATTAGATCGATATACGGTCAATGCTAACTCTATTCAAATAGACTCTATTTTTAAGTTGGTTACAAACAAAATATTTCATGAACAGAAGAATTAATAAATAGTTCAAAGGGTAAAAATTCCATTAATCAAATTTGGATTAGCTGGAAAGTTGGTCCGACCAAAACTTGGCTTTTATTGCACGTGAGAAAGAGACAAAGAAAAATTTACCTTAATAAAAGGAATTGATAAAACTTAAATCTTAAACAGTGGAATTTTAGAGAAAAGACAAAAGTCTTGTGACTAATTATCTCAAAGAGAGCATATCAACTAATCAAGAACAAGTCAATAACCCTTAACCAATCGATAAAGATCCATTTAAACCGAAGCCAAACCATGTTCGTGTATAAAAATGATGTTGCTATGTTTAATGTGATGTATTGACCAATCAGAATGTTGCAAACACTCTGCCTTTTGCTCATTCTCTTCTCATCTCATTCCATTGTCTCCGCTCTTCAAACCTTTAGGAAGATTCTGCTGCCACCGCAAACTTCAGGACCTGAAGCTTTCGCTTTCGATTCTTACGGTGGTGGACCTTATACCGGAGTCTCCGGTGGAAAGATCCTGAAATACCAAGGACCAGAAATTGGCTTTACGGAGTTTGCTTATGTTTCACCAACCGAGTACGTTTTAGTTCACTATTTATATGTATACATTAACCAAAAGGTAGAGGACCAATGATTTGTTATAATTTAAATGGCTATTTTTAGGCATAAGTCACTATGTGATAAAGCTATTGGGACTTTTCTTGGTAACGTCTGTGGTAGACCGGTCGGTTTAGCTTTCAATGAGGTAACCGGAGATTTGTACATAGCCGATGCATTCTTGGGTTTGTACGTGGTTTCGCGTCATGGTGGCCAAGCCAAACGCCTAGCCGATAGCGCAGTCGACTTTCCATTCCGGTTCCTTGATGGTTTAGATGTAGATCCAGTGACTGGTGCGGTTTACTTCACATCTTTTAGCACAAGATTTGGCCCCAGGTTAATAAATTTTGTTATGATTTAAATTGTACCGGTTTGGTTTGGTCCGGTTAACTTCTAAACCCAATTGTATGTTACTTTTTTTTTCAGTCAACTTGTTTTGGCGGTTGCTATTAAAGATGCGACGGGGAGGCTCTTTAAGTATGATCCGGAGACAAAAACCGTCACCGTGGTGTTAAGCGGTTTAAGTGGCTCCGCCGGATGCGCCGTGAGCTCTGATGGAGAGTTTGTTCTTGTGGGTGAGTTCTTGAGGAATCGGATCTTAAGGTATTGGATCAATGGTCCAAAAGCCAACACGTGGGAGATTTTCGTACCTTCGATCCCTGGTCCAGACAACATAAGAAGAATAGACGGTGGAGATTTTTGGGTCGCTTCGAACTCCGTGAAGATTATAGTGGTTCCCACCGAGCCAACAGCGGTGAAAATCAATGCCGACGGTGAAATTCTCCGCCGTGTATCTCTCGGAGAATACTACGGAGATACATTAGTCAGTGAAGTGAATGAATATAAAAGTGTTGTTTATTTGGGAACACTCACAACCAATTTTATTGGTAATTTGTAATAATGACGAAAATAAAGTACAAAATATAAAGTTTTTGATACTTTTTAATCGGTCAAAATTACGTCAAAAAACTTTTCTATAGAGAAGTATTACAAGATAAGCTATCAATGAGCTTCTTTGATTTATTCAACCAATTCTTGATAACGTATTCTTTAAGTTTCTTGTCGTCGTTTTCAAATACATTGCACAATGCCTTGACGTAATAAGATGGAAACTTTCTATTCAATTTCAAGAAGTACATGACCATTCGTGTCTCGTCTTTGCAAAATTGGTCTATCTCGGTCTCGAAATGAGATATTTTGAGATTGCTTGAAGGGGGAGGAGAGATCGATTCGGCTATGTTTTTTCTTATGCAAGCTTCTATAAGACTCTTCTCGGCTAAAGAGATTGCAAAGGTGGTGAGGAAGGCTACGAGAAAGATGACGATGTTCATGGAAATCTTCATTATTGCTTCTTGTTTCTCTTGTTGTTCAAAAGATGAAAGTGCATGTATGTTTATATATATGTTAGAAATTAGCTGAAACTGTAAAATGTTAGAAACTTGAAACTTGATTCACATCTACTTCATGTTTAATTCATCGGTTTTAACTTGATATCAGTTTAATTTCATTTATGAAGTTAAGTTTTAAAGAAGTTTCTTTAGTTATGCACCAAATGATACTCAACATTATTACATACCAAGATGTATATAAGTAAAAATAAAATTGGATAATAGGACACTAAAAAGTTTTATAATTTGCTAAATAGGTACTTTATAAAAGTTTTTGTATTTTTCATTTTTTTGTTTCGTGATTAATGAATTGTTTGTGAATGATGAATGTGAATTGTTTGTGTGAATGATGAATGATCTATGTGGATTATTAATTGTTTATGTGAATGATAAATGATTTGTGTAAATGAATAAAATTACATATTTTTCAAATAAAAGAACAAAAATACATATTTTCTAAATTGAAAAATGAAAATACCTATTTTATAAAATTACTCATAAGTAAAACATATAAGAAGACGTACTTAGTTTGGTAAAAATCGAACAAAAAAATCAATTTAAAATTTTAAATTTTAAACTAATTTTAACTTAGCTTAATATAAAGCTCGCAATAATGTGTTTCCAATAACTATTAGACCGTTTAGTAAGATTTACAATATCATTTTGAAGAGTGATTATCATTTTAGTATGAGCACGGTTATAGGAAGTGTGTATATATATATTCGATAGTTTTAAGAATATTTATGTCTGTATAGCTTAATTTTACATTTAATGTTGGGTTTAAAGATTTTAAAATATTGTTTGTTCTATATAAAACTTGAACTTATCAAATAAAGAGTGATTCTCAAAAATAACACAAAAACTAGATTTATTCCAAAAATACCACACACTCTCAAAAGTTCCAAAAAATACTACATTTTTCAAAAATACCACAAAAATGTTTTTTTTCCAAAAATACCACAAAATTTGAAATAGCTTTAAAACTTCAAATTTAAATCATAAAACCTCAAAACCAAACCCTACCCATTCAAAACTAAACCTTAAACTCTATTAGTGAATTCAAACCCAAAATTTTAAATTTTAATCCCTTAAAATTTATTTTTTTATATTTGTGGTATTTTTGGAACTTTTGAGAATGTGTGGTATTTTTGAAATTTGAACTTCTTTTGATGGTATTTGAGAAAAATTCGTCATAAATAAAATTTCGGGACTTGTTTTAGTATCGGTTAATTTTAGTTTTATTATTTTTGGTTTAAGTGATTTAAAATTTTTTTGCGCATATGTAAGTTATAATTTTATTGGAGAGTATAGAAAAAAATTTCATATGAAAAGTATGTCACATCCGATGTTAAACGTTTGGCGGTTGGGAATTGTATTCGTTACGAATATACAAAAAAAAATATTTATATATTGAGCTACACGTGGACTCCATAAAATAAAAAATTCAATTTTAGCTGACTTTCAAAACACTCAAATAGTATCCGACGTGGATATAGCTTCAATATTATCCTAAACCTTCCCAAAAGCATTTATAACTTCTTTTTTAATATCACAAATTTTAAAATCTTTCAATTCTAGAATTAAAAAAAAAAAAAACAAAGAGGGGAAAGAGAGGAGGAACATTGCTGCGTTTCTCGATCGTCACTAGCGGAAGAGAGAGAGAGAATGGAGGCAAAACCAGAGAATCTTTCTCCTTAAGAGAGAGAGACGATGAACTGTCTTAGAGTGTTGAAGTCCGTGCAAGCCTTGGCGGCTCACAGCTTTCTCTTCTGTTTCACGCTCGCTTTGGTACTCAAGCTCCACCACTCCGTCGCTTACTCCTGGTGGTTTGTATTTCTCTCCTTATCTCCCATCCTCAAAATTCCTTAGATTGAGATTTGAGAGTTTTGATTCTGACCGGTTAAATTTTGCAAACTCGAATACAAACGGCGTTTTCTGTTTATATGTATTCTAAGAAATGTGAGGTTTTGTTCGCATATGGTATCTTCTTCACTATCAAGACGAATTATCTCGGTTATATAATGATCCATTGTATCAGGGTTGTATGTCTGCCTCTGTGGGCTTTCCATGCTGCTGTTGCAAGGGGAAGATTCTCTCTTCCTGCTCCAATTGCTCCCCGTAACCGTCATGTATGTCATGGTTTATCGTAAATCGTCATGAATTACTTATTCAAACTCAATGTCATGGTTTATTGTAAATCGTCATGAATCAGGATTAACATTTAGATGACACTTTGTGATATTTTGGCTTGATACAGTGGGCTCCATGTCATGCTATTGTCGCAACACCATTACTTGTAGCTTTTGAATTGCTCCTCTGTGTACACCTCGAGACTGCATATGGTATATAATCACAGCTTACTCTCATGTGATGTACTTAACTGATTGTTTAAAGCCTCCTGTAAAGTATCTTGACAAGGAAAGAAACTGATTTCTATTAGTACGCTGTGTATGTGGTGAAACAAATGATGAGTATGACTCTATAAGCTTCTCGTTAGAACTTTTGGTTTTGGATAATATGAATGGTTAAATAGGATGGCATCACAAACTCTTGCAATGTTATCTTGATATCTGAAGCCCTACTTCCACTTCCTCCTGGAAAATGTATTTTAAGTTGTTTTATCTGAGATGCAGCTCATTCGCCACCAGCTGTAAGCTTGAAGATTGTGTTTCTCCCTTTATTGGCGTTTGAAGTAGTAATACTGGTGGATAATGCCAGGTATTGAGATAGGATATCTCTATTACTTACTTCTCAAAATCATTTGTCCTTCCTGGTATGATACACAACAACTTGTTCACATAAATCATAATACAACCAACTACATACATATACATGTGGAGATTTTGTTTAATATTTTGGATAATGTTGTAGGATGGATGTTATGGGTGGGTACCTTGTTATGCAGTTCGTAAAACAGTCTTACTTACAGCTAGGTCAGAGGGTGGGGTTATGATAGTGGTCTCTGCTTAATTACCGGTTCATGTTTACGCATGTTGTGGGTTAATGGATTTGGGAATGGAATGGTTTAATAAGGCTAATGCCTTGTTAATACATGATTTGTGATTGCACTTGTAAATTCTAATACATCCTTTAGTTGAGAAGTGAAACTACACTTGTATATAAAGCTAGTACCAATAAAGTGTATAATAGTAAATTTTATTGCGTCCTTACTTGGAAGAGCTCTCGGAATTACTTCTTTACTATTCAGTATGAAGTTCCTAACTTACCGCATTTTTTATCTTCAGAATGTGCCGGGCACTGATGCCTGGAGATGAAGAGAGCGTGAATGATGAAGCAATATGGGAAGCACTTCCTGTAAGTCATGCTACATTTTTTTTATATAAGGTCTAAGCTGCTGATAAAATTACTTGGTTTGGCAGCTTAAGACTAAGACTTTTTTTGTAGTTGCTTAAGAGCATTTAGTTTTTACATGTGACGTATTAGTCATAGATAATTAATAAACCATTCTTAATTTCCTAATAATAAAACTTTGGACTCAAGTCATGGATTGAGATAAATTCTCTTTCAGTCAGTTTCTGTAATATCAGCTTACACAAAGTCAATCTTGAAGAATTTCTTTGTTGGTAGGTGGGAAGCTACTTCATATTCAAGATAATCTTTTCAAATGTTTTCTTTTTCATCTGCAGCATTTCTGGGTTGCGATTTCCATGGTGTTCTTTCTGGCTGCTACAATATTTACCCTCCTAAAGCTGTCTGGTAATAATTCGCCGCTGTAATAGTTTCTGAACTTGTTGACTAAAATGTTAAGTATCTTACCTGATCTAATGACAGCCATGGGCGTTATACTTCATGGACTCCAAATTCATGTTCATAGCAAGACCTTTTACTGTTTATTGTTCATTTTAATTATAACATTTCATGTCTTTGATGAATTGTTATGTTTCCATTTTATCTTTATTCTTCTATATTTTATTCAAACAGGTGATGTAGCTGCTCTTGGCTGGTGGGATTTATTCATTAATTTCGGGTACGCATTGTATCTTTTCCTGTTGTTTTAGATATGTGATAGATCATGTTTGAAACAATTTTTATGTTTTGCCTGCAGAATTGCAGAGTGCTTTTCTTTTCTTGTTTGTACACAATGGTCCAATCCAGTAATTCATAGAAGCTCGCGTGTCAGAGAAACCAGGTCATCTTCTGCAACTATAAGATATCTTGACTGGAACAGTGGGCATTTGGTATTTTCAGAAGATGATAATCACCAAGATAGAACGTGTGGCCTACAAGACATTGGTGGTCATATAATGAAAATTCTCCTCATTGTATTTCAAGTGGTACTTTGCATGCATCTAGAGGTACACAACATTCCTATCTATTTTTAATTTAGTTCTTGTGTTTGGACGTTACGAGAAGGCTGGTGGTCTGAATTTTCAGGGGACTCCTGAAGCTGCTAAGTATATACCAATCCCGGTCCTGTTTTCTCCACTATTTCTATTGCAAGGCGTTGGTGTACTATTTTCTGGTTCTAAATTAATAGAGAAAGTTGTTCTATTGCTGCGTGACGACAATGATACAGGATTATATTTTAGAGTTTCATCCAGAGCCCATGATTGCTTTGGTTTCTTGCACCATGGGTCCAGGTGATAAACGTGTTTAGTTTCTTCCTTGTTTGTTTCAATGCATAGAATTTTTTGGAGACTAACCACCGACCTGTGCTTGCGCAGGCTACTAGGTTGGTGGTCAATTGACGAAGGAAGCCAGGAGGAGCGAGCTCGACTGTACTTTGATCAGAACTCTGGGTTAGTACAATTCAACCATCTACTTCAACAAACGAAATTTGGGTATATCCTACCAGCTAAAGATCTCAAGAAAATATGTAGTGCAGTTACAATACCTTTTGTGGTCATCCGCCTGAAATAGTGAAGAAAATGCCTAAAAAGGATCTTGCTGAGGAGGTTAGTTTATCTCTTGCTTACAAATATGTCTTTGATTCTTCACTTTTTTTGCATTTGGTTTGATTCCCTGTCAGGTGTGGAGACTTCAAGCAGCACTTGGTGAACAAACGGAAATCACAAAATTAAGCCAGCAGAAATATGAGAGACTCCAAAATGTAATGCCTCTCTCATCTTCTTTTGTTAAGTTTCATAGCCTTCACAATAGTTTTTCTTACGGTGTTGCTTATCCTTTTGGATTTTCATATATCAATACTCTCTCAGGAGAAAGTGCTGTGTAGGGTTTGTTTTGAAAGAGAAATCAGTGTGGTATTGCTTCCATGTAGACACCGTGTTCTGTGCAGGTACAATATAATACTACTATTCAATATCTATGCCTTCTTCCATAAGAAGCTTCTGGTCATGTGTTTGCTGCTGCCATGTTTGTTGCAGAAACTGCTCAGACAAGTGTAAAAAATGTCCCTTCTGCCGTATAAACATCGAAGAGCGTCTTCCGGTATATGATGTTTAACATCTAACTTGACCCTCTTGGATCAAGAAATTCAAATGTATTTATGTAGAGATTCACACCCCTTTTGTAACTATATCTTACCTGTGTAATCAGCACTGAGCACTTTATAGGTGAAGCAGAAGTCTTTGTCTATTGGACAAGATGTTATGCCTTTTAGTTTAGACTTTTGTAAATACTGTATCATTACCTTCTTACATACTTGAGAGAGGTGTAATATCTGTTTTCTTAAAATTATGTGTTTCTGATAATGGATCTAATTTTGTGGGCATCCTCTTTTGAATTTGAGTAGATGAAAGTAACATTGAAAATGAAACTTTCTGCAGATAACCGGTGGGTAAGTTTTGTAGAAAACTAGAATGGACCAAAGCTAACCCAGTGAGCTTAAAGTATTATTAGGTGGGCATTCCCAAAAATGACTCAGATTAGGGCTGGATCTTAGGACTGGGTTCGGGTAGAACTGATCGAGTCCGGATTTTTGGGTCTTAGGGTTTAAGGCCCATTTAGGTATTCAAAAAATTTCTTTTCGGGTTTTAGGTTAGGTTTTTGAGGGTTTCGAATCAGTTCGGGTCATTAAACTGAGAACTGCAAAAAAATTTGAAATTTTTTAGTTCCTAATTATTTCGGATATTTTGGATCCGAATAGATCCGAATCAATAAAAGTATCTAAATTTTTTGAAAATTATCCGAATATTACATAGCATATGTCGTTGATTAGTGTATACAAATGATTAATTTGGCGTTTTTTCTTTGTTCACCATTTGTCCACCTTTTATTCACCATTTGTCTACCTAAGTCTCCATCACTATAACCCTAAGTAGAGGTTTCTCGGGTATCCGATCGGGTACTTGGATCAGGTTCGGTTGTTGTCGAGTACCTGAAACTTATCAGAATAAAATTCAGTCCGGTATTTGATATAAATGGTTTGGTTTTTGTTCGAGTTTTTTCGGTTCGGACGAAGTTTTGAAAAATATGTTTAGGCTTAACTCAGATTATTAAAATAAAATGAAATGAAATCATCTAAATTAATCGAAAGTTCTTAAAATAATAATATTATAAAATCTGTGAAAATACATTAAATCTATTAAATCTATGAGTTTTAATCTCGACTAGTATCTATTTTATAAGATCCAAAATTAAATAAATCTATCCAAATAGAACCAATTAATCGAATGTCTACTTTTAGATTATGCAAGAGAAAAGGAGAGTTGCGGCTCGGCCGATGACCGAGGAAGTTCTGTAGAGCCTCTAGCATGGGCATCCACCATATTGGAGAGTTTCTCCATACACACACACACACAAAAAAACAGATTTTGGGTATTAATGGGCCTTAATGTAGCCCCAATGGATTACCTTTTATGGAATTTAGAAAAAATACAAATCATGTAATGAACTAACCGAACATGCTCCATTAAAATGAATCATTTCAGAGTTAGCTTTTCCGTTCCGATCCTTGGAATCGAAATGCCAAAATTCGCACAAGAAAAAACTCAAGACCTTGAGTTTTAATTATCACATGTAAGCCATCTTCTTCTCTCCTTCTCCTCCTCTTTGTAACCCTAGTTTCTCGTGGAGTTTGTACGCCCATTTCTTGTATTCCATGTGGTGATTCGATTGAAGGTATTGCAGCTGTTAATGGATGGTTTCGATTTGATCTAACATCTTGACTCTTGAGCTTACATATCTCTTTCTTTGTGATTTTATTTCAGGTTGAGAAAGTATCTCATGAAGCAAACTCACCAAATCTGAGAGAGATGCTAGATTTCTCAGGAACTCTTATAAGCTAATATTCAAAGCTTTGATGAATCTCTTTTGTTGGAGAGGTTCAGGGGATAGTAAGGATCCCATAACTAGAAATATCTTTTAGATGCTTTTGAAATGAGTCGGTCTCCATCTTTTTCTGTGAAGCCTGAGCTTAGTATAAAGCCTGATCCTGAATCTTTGAAACGATGGATTCACGCATTTTGTATTATGAGGTTTGATTTAGAGCAAGGACAGCTTTTAGAAGAGTGTTATCCACCAAATTGTCTCTCACAAGAAGAGGAAATTGAGGTTTCTTTCAACTCTTTTCCTGATTCTGTCTCACAACATCATAACCGTGCAAGCATACATGATTGCATTTTCTTTTTCCGATTTCGTAGACCAAAGAGGAACACTGATGATGATGAGGTAAATTGTGATAGGTACTTGTATGGTTATGTATTTAATAGGCAGAGGCATGATGAAAGATTGAAAAGAGGAGGTGAACAAAAATCTGTAGTGATACTATCACATACGCCTTACTCGAGTGTATTTAAGCCTTTGCTTCAAATCATCGGTCCGTTGTATTTCGATGTTGGAAATAAGGCTGTTGAACATATAGCTGGTTATGTCTCTATGTGGCCTGCTCCTGTACCTGGCAAGCTAATGGAGTTGCCAATTGGTAATGCAATGCTTAAGGTGAACTTACCGCCTGCTCATAGCCTTCCTTTGGAAAATGGGATTTTATATGAAGAATCTGCTTCTCCTATTGCTCCGTTACTCCCTACAAATCAGTCTGTTCCACATGGTCTTTTCCATGATGCAGATCTTTTTGGTATTTACCGAGGACTATTGTTGCAGCTTTGGACATTATGGGAGTTGTTACTTATAGGTGAGCCCATCCTTATTATAGCGCCAACACCTCCGCAGTGTTCAGAGGCGGTTGCTTGTCTTGTGAGTTTGGTTGCGCCACTATTTTGTAGCGTCGACTTCAGACCATATTTCACTATACATGATCCAGGATTTGCTCAACTAAACTCACTAAGAGAAGGAGACACTTTCCCTCCAATGGTTTTGGGTGTAACCAACCTTTTTTTCCTTAAAGCTCTCCGCAATATCCCTAATGTTGTATCAGTTGGAACCCCTGCTCCAAACTCAAATCGTGTAGCCTTTACAAGTAGGTCGGCTAGTAAAATATCTTATAAAGCTGAAGGATTAGGAGTCCAACAGCTTTCGTTGAGAAGGTTTTCTCCTACAAATTTGTTAAATGCAGTAAAATTTAGGCGAGATGGACCTCTGTGTCTGATGACAGAGCACAAGGAAGCTGTCTGGACCACCTACGCTGCAATAACCAAGCCTGACACTTCAATTCTGAACAGACTAATCGATGCTGGGTTGTCACCGAGGGTCGAGGAGTCGATGTCAGTTGTAAATAATGAGATTCTGCGACGCCATTTCTTGGAATTAACTACAAATTTCTTGGCCCCTTTTGGTCCATATTTCCAGGTCAATGCTCCTTCCGATGGATCTTCCCCATATGTTACGCCTCCTTCGCTCCCATCGTTCGGTGCTGATGAGTTCCTTTCAAATATATCTGCAAGAGGTGTTGGGAAGTTTTTGTCCAAACGCATGAAATCCAACTGGCCTGACCTGTATAGGTATATTCAGTATTTTTCAACATCATATCAATTTCAGTCTTTGGATTTATAATCTCATTCTGGTCATTACTGAACAATTCATATTTTTTTCCAGGCGGTTTCTACGAGGGCCCAACTTTATGCCTTGGTTCCAAAGACGGCGTGCGGTTGCTGAGCAAGAACAACGTAGACTATGGAGGCTAGCTAGAATGAAGACTGATATGAGGCAGATTACATCTCAGATGAATGAATTGGAAGCTGTGGATTCCTTCAATGCCATTGAGAAATACATTAATGAGGAAGTAAAAGTAAGTTTATCTTCTCTTTGACTCTTAATTGCAAGGTCATGTGTCTTCACTCTTCTGTGCTAGATTTTCTAATTTAGATCTGATTTGGAAACTCACATCTAAACAAGCTCTGCATGCATATTATAAGCTGGGGTCTTCATAAACTAGTTCTCACTTTCAGGAGAGGCTGTAATTTTATGACATATGGAAAACAAATGTTTTGCAGTTCCGGGAATCAGGAGGAGGAGGCGGAGATTCAGAAGGAACGTTTCAGAAACTGAAGATTGATCTACAAGCAGTATTCAGTGTGCTTCCAAGGGATATGCAGCAACTTCTCCTTTCAAATCCACAAAGAGCGTCTCTTCTTCAAGATCCATCAGAGCCTCAATGAGAATTCTGTTTTTTTTTTCTTTAACTCTTTTATTCGTTAAACTATGTCAGAAAATATCATAATCTTTCCTAATTGTTTTTTTTTTTTAATCTTCACCATGCCTCATGAAACATGAGATTCATTCACTGGATCCACTGGTCCCTGCTCTATTTTCTCTATAACCAGATAAGTTTATCTCTCTTTGATGTGTAAAAGATGTAACTATGATTTGCAGTTTTGTATTACGACAAGTGAATGAAATGTGAGCATATATGTGTTAGGGTAATGCTCCTAGTCATACATCTAAATCAGAGAACAGCATAAATCGAATTAAAAATAGAAATAAAAAATACGTGAGAAGAAAAAAAACAAACAAACATAAGGTTAAGACTACGGTGGCTACCATAAAAAATCATCACGAAAAACATTCGAATAAAAACAAGCTAAGAAAATGGGAAAAACAAAAATAGTGTAGCACTATGGAATATAAAAACTAAAAAAAGTGACAAAGCAAAACAATTATAAAACATGATTTTCATCTTTTGTGGTCTTGATACGTGATATATTCATGTTTGATCTAAATATATTCACTGCAAATGCATAGCAAACACAATAGTATACAAGGAATCGAATCCACATAGATCAAGAGGAAAGCAATAGTAGTTTAAGATTTGATTCTAGTTAAGACAATGATAAGGCCATTTTGTTTTGTTTTCGGAATTGTAATTAAAGGAAGTAATTAAAAGATGTAAACTAATGAATGAAAACGTCAAGTATTAGGAAAATCCACCAAAAAACTAGATTGACATAGTTAATTATCATATAGGAAAGACTTTAAGCACCATTCTCGAATTCAATGCATAATTCGAGACTAATCTCCTCTCATAGTATTAGTCCCTCTGAAATAGAACACAGAAAGCTAACTTTCGTTGATTCCAAATATTTTATTCATGCATTACATATTAAGATTGATAAGTTCATATATTTCATTAACAACATAATCTCGCAGGTTAAAGAACTCTACTCATTTAGGTTATGTCAGATTTTTAAATCAAATCTTTTTGTGTTTAGACAACCTAAACTCATGAATTAGGTTATCAAACTAATTCAAGCATTAAATTTAAACCTAGGGAAGAATCAATTGATTAAATCCTATCTAACAATCACATATGTCAAATCTAGGTTTCCTTGGAAAACCTTAAAACATAACTAATGAACTACTCAGACATGTTGAAAGAGACAATCAATAAACATGAAAAGGAATTCATTATCATTAAACAAAAGAAAAAAATAACTGGAGGTTTCAGAAATTTGGATATCGTCTCCCTCAAAGAAAAAGAGAATAAAGCATATTTTGGTAATATTTAGAAGCTTCTTCAGAGGATAAATATGAAAATTTTCCAAAACATCTTCATATGGGCGCATGCTAGGATTGATCGATTCTCCTGCTGAGATCGGCCGATAACCTTTTACCTTTACTATCCTTCAATTCCTTTTAATTAAACAATCCAAATAACTAGATAAAGTATTCTTTATATCTTAGTTTCAAGCTTCTTCTGCCTAGCAGCAAGAGACCTTGTAAGTTCATCATTTGCCGCCTAAAACATTCCATTTGTTGTGTATGATTCAGAAATGTATATTTTCTTGCTACATTTAAAGGTAGAAATCGTTATCTTCTCTCAACTTGGCAGTTTCTACCTTTAACTGTGTCATCTCGCTTATCGTATCTTTCAAATGGTTTTTTCACTACAAGAAAAATTGGGAAAAAATGACCGGCATTTACTGACGGACACAAATCCGTCAGGTTTCTGTGGATAAACTGACGGAAACCTGACGGATCTATATCCGTCAGTAAAAAACGTGACGGACAGGAATCCGTTAGGAAATTCCTGGGATATTTCTTGACGGACATATCCGTAAGGAATCCGTAAGGAAATCCGTCAGGATACCCACCTGACAA
>OVAV01000173.1:0-23018 GCA_900406375.1 Iberis amara | reverse complement strand
TGTGATGCTGATTGGACAGGAAGTTTGGATGACAGACGAAGTACAAGTGGTGGTTGTTTCTTCTTGGGTAACAATCTGATTGCTTGACACAGTAAGAAACAGAATTGTGTCTCCTTATCCACGGCTGAGGCCGAGTACGTTGCAATGGGAAGCTATTGTACTCAACTAATATGGATGAAGCAAATGGTGAGTGATTATGGAATTCATACTGATTCGATGCTTGTTCACTGTGACAATCAGAGTGCAATCAATATAGCGAAAAATCTTGTTCAACACTCAAGGACCAAACACATTGACATCAGACATCATTTTATTCGTGAGTTACTTGAGGATAAACTTATTGTGGTTGAGCATGTGGGAACTGAATATCAACTGGCAGACATGTTTACAAAACCGTTGGACTTTAATCAGTTTATTAATCTTCGCAAGGCTATAGAAGTTTGTGAACTCTGAAGGGCTGAGAATACGGTTGAGATAAGTGATCATGCAGATTAGTCAGTACATCAGGAAGATTATTTCAACTTATCTTAGTGGCTGGGAAAGAGCTACCTGTCATGTCGTCCATAACCAGCCGGTACTAGTATGGTGTATAAACAAGGAGGTCAAAGAGTTGAGTTCTAAATAAATAAATAAATAAATAAAAAATGCTGATATTGCTGAACATTCAAAAATTATGTTCAAATGTGTAATCTGGACTTGAGAAGTCAAGTGATAGTCCAGACACATATATACAACTGCCTTGTTTATACTCATCGGGGTTGAAAACTGTGCTTGGTGCGGATGAAGACATGCCAGTGTGAAAGACTAGCCAGCCACACCTGTGTACGTATCTGATTTGCAAATCATGATCTGTGAGTTCTCGCTCAATCAGGTTGCTTACGACTATACGCTTAAAAACTTATATTATTTATTATAATAGGGATTTCAACATTATGTTATGGTCAGTGGTGATGATTGAAGTTCTACATGCTCCCCGCGAAAGTTTTGTATACTTGCATATGATGTCTGTGTTGAGTCGTGATAGGTAATGAGATCATAGGAAATTAAGTTGCTTATTGTTTGTTTCACTTCTGATTGTTCGGTCTACAGCTATTGGGCTTGTCAATCACCAAATCAGAGGCCCATTACTTTTCTCCTGTGAAGCCACGTGGCAAAGGATAGCGAATAGGCGGGAATTGCCTAGGGTTGTGACTGTTCATATTTATCGTTGTCTTTAAAAGGGTTGGTTCAATACCCTCTCTTCCTCTCAAATCCTCACATTTGGTGCCCCAATCTCCAGAATCAAAGCAACATGAGATCCTTCTTATCGTCTCTGTCCAAGCGAATCGCCCCAGTTGCAGATCTTGGTGAATCCTCCATCGAGTCTCAATCGTCAGTAGAATCTCAATCACCGTCAAACTCTTCTCATGTGCTTCCAGTGGTTGCCTATCAAGCGCAGTCTCAAGCTCATGTAATTTCATTTGCTCAACAAAGGATCTCCTTCCCTGAATCTGTGCATGTCGAGTCTCCGCATCAACAACCATCATCGACGCCGTCTGTTCAACTTCCTCATGCGGGTTCCGATTCTCATGTCTCTCCGATTCAGGTATCTGAAACATCAGTTGCAGTCTCTGCTAATGCATCTCGCCCTGAGTCCTCTCGCAGAAAGCGTCTTCGGCCACTTAATCGGTGCACCACTTCTGATCTCCCACCGCGTTGCACACGCTCTACCCAGGCAGTTCCACCGGCGAATTTACCAGCAGAGAATCCACCACCAGTGAATCCTCAGCCAGAGATTCCACCTCCGGTCGCTCCTCCACCTCCGGTTGTTTTGGATGCAACAAGGTTTTCTTCTTTGCGGGTTCAGGAACGCTATGGTCTCTTTGTAGCCAGAACCTTACTCCCAGAAAAGTCCATCAAACTGGCTAGTCTCCCGGCTGCAGCTGCTACGGTTCTTAAGAACTCCCCACTGTTGGTGACACTTCAAGATGTTCCTCCTTTCATTCATAATGTTGTGTACGAATTCTGGGCACACATGCCTAGAAGTGAGAACATTCCTGCTGCTTGCTCTGTCTGGGTCAGAGGTCACACCTATCGGTTCTCAGCTGCTCAGATCAATTCTCTATTTGTACTCCCTGACGTTGATGATGAAGTCAGTGATGATGTTGTGGCTGATGTGTCTCTGGATGAGTTGGGCAAGTTCATGTCTGGAAATTTTGTACCACATTGGATTAATCTCAAGAGGTCAAAATTGAGCAAAGACAAGGCTGCTCTGTTCAATGTTGTCTGTGTTAACTGGTACCCCACAACCAACACTGCCTACATGTGTCCTGAACGAGTGACAATGGTGTACAAACTGGTGAATGAGATACCTTTCAACTTTGGAGCCTTTGTGTACAATCACGTGTTTAAGCTGGCTCAGAGTCCTGGTTCTAAGTTCAATATGCCGTTTCCATCTCTGATCTTTCGTCTGCTTCAAGCTCAGTCACCTGTTCGTCTGCTGCCTGATGAGCTTTTGTCTCCGTTTCCTCCATCCGATGCAATGGCACCTGGACCTTCCACATATGCTTCCAGCTCTCGAGAAGCACAACTGCTTGGTGCAATTAACCAGGCCATTCACATTCTTCAGGATGCAATGGGTCCAGGTAAGTGTTTATGTCTTCATAACCTTTGCTTTACTGTCTGTTTTTGACTTTAGTTTGTCAATTCAGCAGGGGGAGCAAGTGATCAACCAATGGATGGAAATCATCAAGGCTTATGAGTGTGTTAGAGCTAGAAGTATGGGGGAGTAGTTTAGTGTATGGGGGAGTTTAGTTTGTTTTTCCTTTGATGACCAATGTAGGCATCTGATCGGTTAAGCGAGAAGAACTTTTAGTTGTAACTGAACCTGATTTTCACTGAACCTGATTTTCTGATTCTATGTTTGGTTGATTCATTTGGCTTTTCCGATTATATATCTGTTTGTGTATGTACATTTTGTGGTTGTGTTCTATGTCTTTGGTATGGAAAACAGGTTGATCAAAGGGATGCTTGAAATGACAAACTCAGTCAAAAAGAGGGAGATTGAAAGTGCAAAGGAGTTAAGAGTCTTTTCAAGTCTTGGAAGCGGTGGATGGCAAAAAGGAAATGCAGAAGAGTATTGAGCAAGGAATAAAGAGATAGAGGAAAAAGGAAAAAGGAGAAAAGGAAACAAGATGGAAAAGGAAAAAGAATCATGCAAGGATACGTTGCGCTGTGAAGAGCATTACTAGGGTTAAGTTCTACTATATATATGAGGCAAGAGAAAATATTAAGCAGTTTTCTTGGCCGATTAAGTTTGAGAGTTGTAAGATCTTGAGTGTCTGTGTGAGTATCTGTTTACGTGAGAGAACAGAGAGTCAGAGAGAAAGATTGAGAGAAACAAATCCAGTGTAAAAGAATAAAAGTTGTACTGTGTTTAGTCTCAATAAAATGGAAAGGTTTAAGAACTTTTGTCTGTTGTAGTACTATTATACTCTTTCACAATCGTCCTCTTCAACCTGCTGCAAGTAACTCAGCACAACCTGCAAGTAAACTCAGCACAAAGACACACACAAGAGAAAAACAACAACCTAAAGACCTAGACCCGAGAGCAAGCAAACGAAGACACTTTCGGTTTTTTAAAAAAAAAATATGCAAAACAGGAAGTATGCAATGAAAAAAAAATTGGTTTTTTTTGTTAAGATGATTATGCAACGAAACTCAAGACCATAAGAATTCAAGCAACCTATTTTTTTTTAAGATGCAAAGGAACGTAAGAAGGATTTTTTTATGGAAAAAAATGTAATCAACAATGAAATAAAAAGGAATAGAGATTATTAGATCCAAAAGTTTATGAACCTTTGGCTCTGATACCAGATGATATAAAATCCAATGAAGGTTGAATCTCAAACCTTGACAAATACTCGAAGAAAAGAATTTGGGTTACACCTTCTTGTTGTTCAATGAAAACTAGATTCAAGTAGCTGTCCTGGGGAAACTTTCTACTTGAATATGGAACTCGGAGAGTAAAGAGATGCAACTAAGTTGATGAAAGAAGTTAATAAGTCACAAGGTTGCAGAAGCTACAAGGGAAAACCGCACAAAGAGCTTAAGCAAAGAGAAAGACAAGCAACAATTGTCTTAGGTTGAGAAAATGTTTTCTTTATTGATGATAAATTGAAAATTACAAAGGTCTCAAATGAGCTTTATATAGGAGCTCATAGACTGTGCCTTATAGGGAAAACAAAAAACAACAACAAGAAGTTTAACTTAAAACTACAACATAAATAAAAAAACAAGACTTTTAAAATAAAAAAGGGAAAAATGTCTAAGTTCATGCACACCAAAACACTCAACTCATTAGTTTAAATCATAAGGACTAATAAACTCACCTTGTTCATTGATTCTAAGAAGGTTCGGAATCTTGTTGGTGCGGATAAAAGGCCATTCAACAAGCTTGAGTTCTTGTTATGTTTAACAACCGGGAAACCTTCTTGTTCTTCTTTGAGCATCCTTGAGCTTCTAGCCTCTCTTCCTTGATGATTAAAGCTTGAACTGATTTGTCGAAGCTTTCCTCAAGTCTCTTGCTTCCAGCTCTGGTTCTTCGTGGAACATACATCATAGAGACTTCTTCTTGATCAGTTTGGTCGTTTATATCCACGTCCTCATCATAGCCCCTATATTGATCAAGGGGACGTAGTTTACAAATTTTTTTGATCAGATGCATCGCCCCTATAATGATCAAGGGGACATCGGCCGGTTTATTTTATGTTCGAGGGGCAGAGCCCCTATAACAATCAAAAGGACAGCCCGAGAGGAGGCATAAACCTTCCACTTTGAAAATAAAATTTACAAATTTAAATTTAAATAAATTTGACTTAAATTAAATTTTACATTAGACGTTTAGTGGAGTCGAATATTTGATCGGGTATAAAGACGTTCGTGCTGATAACATGTTATAATTTATTATAATTATATTATTATATTATAGTGTTTGTGTGTTACGTGAGTATAGAGAGATACATAAATCTCTTGTTATTATTGTGATTGTTGTAATCTTCGCAACAGTTTTCTTTTTTGATAAAATAATTTTCACAACAGTTGTTCATCTATTTATATTATTTCATACGTACATACATGTATACATATACAACTGTTTTACATGACTAAGCTTACATGTCATATATAGAGTTTATTTAGATGATTAGGATAATTATATTATATTATAATAAAAATCAACTTGTTCGATTCCTTCAATAATTGATCCATGTCCAACTTTTCGTTATTTGAAATATCCGGAGCTAAAAACAATTGAGTTTTCATTTATACTTTGTTTGAAAATAAATATCCTAAACAGATTGTTTGGTATAACTATCCTAACCAAAAAATATGTTAATTACCAAAATCATAACTGATAATTGAAATTGCTCTTTTACATGTTACAATAAATCTTATATATATAGGGAAATTTTCATTTTAATACACTAAGTGTATTCCATTTACCTGCTTAATATATCAACTACTCGAATATTCAACTTAATATAATAATTTTTTATTTTACCCACTTTAATACATAAATTACCAATAATCTACCAATTTTACATAGGTCCAGTTACTTGCCGCTTAAGCACCAATAAATTTTATTCTTTTAAAATCAAAAATCAATTAAAAATTCATTAAAAATTCATAAGGATCCAAAAAATAAAAAAATCCAGAAAAATTATAAAAATTGATCAAAATTCAAAAAATTCAAACTAAATCAAGAAAAAATACAGGAAAATAATGAATTTTTAATTAAACATGTTCAAATTTTTAATAGTGAACAAAAAAAATAAAAAAAATCAATAAAATTCAAACGTTTCTTTAAAATTTATCAAAAGGTTCATATTTACAGTAATATATATATATATATATATATATATTTAAAAGTACATATCAGCTTTTAATTATTCATTTTGATTTATTAAACAAGTACCAAGCCTAAACAAATACTTGCAAGTAATTTATTTTTTGGCGGTACTAAATTGATCAAATACTTGGTATAAAAAATACAAGTACAAATCAAAATTTGTGATACCCACAAGACAAGTCAAGTAAAAGGTATAGCTAAATTTCTTATTTTTATAGATTATAAAAAATTTGTATTTTTTACATTTTTTATTTTTGTTCAATATTTTGAATTTAAACATGTTTATAACTCCTGTATTTTTATTTTGAATATTTGTAAATTTTTGGAATTTTTAAATATTTTTTATTTTATTTTTAATGAATTTTTAATTGATTTTCTATTTAAAAAATGGTAAAATTCCATTTTAATACACCAAATGTATTTTCTTACCCTTTTAATACACGAACTATTCGAATACCCAACTTAATACACTAACTATTTATTTTACCTATTTTAATACACAAACTATCAATCATTTACACATTTTACACTGGTCTGGTTACTTGCCGTTTAAGGTATTGTTAACTCTTATTTTTTTAAATCAAAAATCAATTAAAAATTCATAAAAATCCAAAATATTATAGAAAATTTGGAACTTTCAAAATTAAATCAAGAAAAATACAGGAAAATGAATAATATTTTATTTAAAAAATTAAATTTCAAAAAACTGAACAAAAAATAAAAACATTCAAAAATTTTAAAAAATTCAAAATTTTCTTTATAATTTATAATAAATTAGAAATTTAGCTATACTTGTTCCCCGACTTCTCTTTTCTTGCGCGGGTATCACAAATTTTTATTTTTACTTGTATTTGTTTACACCAAGTATTTGATCAACGGAGTACTGCCCAAAACTAAAATACTTGCAAGTATTTGTTTAGGCTTGATACTTGTTTATTAAATCAAAATGAAAAATTAAAAACTGATATANATATATATATATATATATATTACTGTAAATATGAACCTTCTAATAAATTTTAAAGAAACTTTTGAATTTTATAATTTTTAATTTTTTTCAATTTTAAAAATTTAAACATGTTTTTTTTAAAAAAAAAATTTAATATTTTCTGTATTTTCTTGATTTCATTTTGATTTTTTTGGAATTTATCGAATTTTCATTAATTTTTTGGATTTTTTTTATTTTTTATGAATTAAATTGATTTTCGATTTTAAAAATAAACGATAATGTGTCTTAAATGGTAAATAACCAAATCTGTGTAAAATAGGTAGATGATTGATAGTTTATGTAATAAAGTAGATAAAATAAATAGTTGGTGTTTTAAGTTGGGTATTCGAGTAGTTTGTGTATTAAAAGGGTAAATGGAATACATTTGGTGTATTAAAATGGAAATATCCCTATATAAAAGTTAACAGTGTCTTAAACAGTAAGTAACCTAACATGTGTAAAATGGATATATGATTGATAGTTTATGTATTAAAGTGGGCAAAGTAAATATTTGGTGTATTAAATTGTGTTTGAATAGTTCATGTACAAAAATAGTAAATGGAATATATATATATATATATATATATATTTATTAAACGTCATTTCATTAATATCACAACGGTTTTACAAAATCACAGTACAAAACTTTGAAAATAAGTTATTACATCAGCATAAAGATGAACCATATAATAAAGACGATATAACACAAGAAATGAATTCACACGATGTTTTAGTTGAAGATAAGTCTTACTCGCTAAGTATGATTCGTATTCCAAATTGGCATGTTTAATAACTTCCAAACCGTTCAAAAAACCATGTTATTTTTGTTATAAGTCCTCAAACATCGCCGATGAGGTGCTAAAGACCACGAGGCTAAATCTGACCAATCGACAAACCATATCGATCTAAAAACTCGACTATGACCCCTGTAATGGGAAACCATAGTCAGAAGTGTAACAAATGTGCCTCGTAGCACGTAAAACACACGCGAGGCGGAGAGCTAGCATCCTCCCCCTGTACAGACATCCGGAACGACACGTCATCCAAAACTCTACAGAATTCTCGAATGGTAGTCAGAAAGGATGCCCTACAATCACTCGGATTGTTGATGTCCTTGGCGAACTTGGGCCTCGACGGACACCACGACTCAAGAGGTGGAGCCACCATGCCACATGTGGCACTCCAATACGCTTTCACTTCCTCCGAGTCGATCGAATGTTTTAAAAACTCAATCTTTGGAACGACACCGCCATTCTGAACCCACAGACTTTCAGGCGCAAAGATAGATGGCAAAGTATTCGCGGGCAACTCCCGTTTCGAAACTCATAATGAGATTAAGAAAACGACAAAGGAATGAGAGTAAGAGAATTTCTACCTTTGAAAATTTCTTGGAAAAGTCAATGTGTGAAGTTTGAAAAGTTACTTCTCACATTTATAATGAAATTATCACTATTCACCTTCGGACTTTTGAGCCATCAATTCTGCCTAACTTGCCTAACCCAATACCTCGCAAGAACATCTCGACGATTCTTGCAAGCTGGGGGTCTAACTGTTGAGATCAAAAACGATCACGACAAAATCAGTGTCTCAAAAACTATCATTAAAACGTTAATCGCTCAATTCGAAAAACCTAATCTCGTAACCACCGTATCACGATCAATGGAATAAACCAACATCCGAGAAATACGAAAAGATCTCGAAAAGAGGCAATTGCAATCTCCGGAAAAACGCTTTGGTTCCAAATCTCGTCGTTTACGGACAACACGTTTACGATACATGTTTACATACGTATGTTTGGCACGTAATACATTTAGCTCGCCAATTGGCGAGCTGAACGACATACTATTCGTATCGTCTCAGACAAATCATTTATCGCTTCGTATCATTTCAAGTTTCCGTTGGAACTCTACAATAAAAATTGTAAACTCGTTCCTTTCGTATCAGCTCCAAATTAATCGTATAAACGGTAGCGGTTAGCTCCAACGTCGTAGTTATCCTATCCATACGATTATTTTCTACGATTTTTTAAAGAATCGTAAAATCCTTTCGTATAAGTTTTAATCGTATAAAACAATAAGAGTTAGCCTAAACACCGAGGATTATCTCATTTATGCGATTAAATTTATCATTCTCCGGAAAGATCGTAAAGACGCGTTCCTTTTTATCAATCGTATAAAACGATAACGGCTAACTTAGACGCCAACGTTATCTCAGTTATACTATTAACGTCAATATTTTTTGGAAATTGTATTGTATCATCGTACGAAAGACCGGTTTTCCGATAAAAATTGTAAAAATCGTCTAAACCGCAAAACGATCCAAAGAGGCCTAAAACGCGATAACATGCGCACTTACGATTTCAGACGAGAATTCGGTCCGAGTAGAATGACGATCATAACTTGTTCTGCAAGGTGTAAAGAAATAGAAGAAATCTAAAAAGGAATGTTTCCGCAGAAGAATAAACTCGAAAAAGAAGATTTCCACGGAAGAATCGGAGGCGGAAATGAAAAACGGACTGATCTTAGGAGCCTATATAAGAGAGTTGAGGAGGAAGAGCACAAACACGTTTTATTCTCTGCACCAAAATACTTAGGGCTTTAGGTTATTTTTCTGTTCGTGTTAGCGAGCTGCGACTCAATTAGGTTTATCAGTCTTCGTTGTCAGATCTAGGATACTCGCCAACAGCTCTTGCGGCTGAGGCTATCATCTGATTGTAACACGCTCATATGTAGATTCAGAATAAGAAACCCTTTCGATCTTTTTGTACTTTCAGTTTTGTATTTTTATTGTTTATCACCGTGTTCTGATCTCGTATACGTTTGGCTCACACCTCAGGGAAAGTTAAGATTTCTTGACTTCTCTTAACTAACGGAAATCGACAGTGTGAATTTTGGTTCCCACAAGGAGGGTTCATAAGCTGTACCCAATTCTCAGGTTGTCTAGGCAACCTATACATGATTCAATACCCGAATTTGTGGTAAACCATTCATTCGCTTCCTTTACAGCAAGCTCTGCACTATCCGGGGGTTCCCATTTAGAATTTTGGAAACACAACGTATTTCTCGCTTTCGATATATACCATATTATCCAAGGGAAAGCTTTGAACGTATCCTTTGAAAGAGAACCCTTTGCAGCAACGAATAATAAGTAATACATATTCTAGAATAAAGGCTCCGTCGGAAAGATCCCAGTCGATGTGGGAATAGTCGATGGTGGCCAGCATTGCAATGCTGGTGGGAAAGTAAATAGGTCATGATTAATCGATTCCCGCTCGTCACCGCATCGATCACAAAAATCATCAACTCTCAGCTTGCGTTTTAGGAGTTGTGCGTTAACTGCTATTGCATCCGAAAGAATTTGCCAAAGATAATGTTTTAGTTTATATGGAGCTAATAAAGCCCAAACCGCTTCATGTTGGGGTGATATCGACGGTAACTCTGGTCAACCGTTCGTTTGATCATTCTGCTCCGCTAAGGCTATTTCATACCCCAATTTCACTGTAGAATTTTTAGATCTCGTATAATGCCAGTAGAAATGAAGTGGTAGAAATGAGGAAGGTCGGATCGATAGAATAGCAGGTATATTTGCTTTACGAAAAAAGTGTGTGATTAGAGATGTGTTCCAATTTGTGGTATGTGCTACCCTCAAATCAGATACTCTCATTGCTGGATTAACATTAGTGAGGAGACTTTGGGCCACACGGGGCGTCTCGGCCGGTAGCCATAGGTCCTGCCAAACCCTCGTTTCATGTCCCGTTCCGATAACTCGCCTCAAACCAAGTGATAAAAGGGATTTAGACTCCTAAATACTTTGACATCCGTAAGATGTTCTACTGGAGATGTCCACCTGGAAAGGTGTAGAAGTTATGTAGTATCGTCCTTTAAAAATGCGGGCAACTAGTGAATCAGGAAAGGAATACAGCCGCCATAATAGATTTGCCAACAATGCTTTGTTAAACAATTGCAGTGAATCGGAAACCAAGGCCCCCAAATTTTGGTAAAAAAAGTTTTTGCCATGCAACCTAGTGAATTCCACGTGAATTTCCATAGGTACTCCACCAATAATCGGCAACGAAACTCGTTAATTTTTTAATTAACGCCAGAGGAAGCTTAAGAAAGGACATGACATAAGTTGCTAAAGCTTGATCAACCATCTTAATAAGAATCTATTTCCACCCTTTTGAAAGAAAACGAGCTGACCACCCATTTATCCGAGCATTTAAGGGATCACGGACATACGCAAAAACCTGCACTTTGGACCCTTGTAACTATTCTGGTATCCCTAAATACTTCCCTTTGCCACCATATGCGTATATGCCTAAACGACGTTCTAACAGAAAATGATCTTGGACTGGGACAACATATCCAAAAATAATCGTCGATTTCTCTAGATAATTCTTTGTCTTGAAGCGTTTTCATAATGTGATAATATAATGGCTATTTCCTGACACTGTGCCAAAGTGGCCCGACAGAAAAAGAGTCTATCATCAGCAAAAAGGAGATGTGACAGGGGGAAGAAGATTTTGCCATACGAATTCCATCCAATCTCCCAGAGACCTCTGCTTGGCGTAGATTCGCAATAAGCACTTCCGTACAAAGGATGAAGAGATACGGGGAGAGAGGATCGCCTTGACGAAGACCTCGAGTGGGTCGTATATGTCTTTTTGGAGAACCATGTGATAGTACACCATAAGTAACTAAAGTGACACAAGACATTATCCACCGATTCCAAGTGTTCTTGAAGCCGAGTTTGGCTAGTAGCTGCTGTAAAAATATCTATTCTACTCGGTCATATGCTTTACTCATATCAGTTTTTATTGCCAAAAATACTTTTTCGACAACTATACTGAAGCGTAAAGCATGGTGTACCTCTTGGGCCAACAAAACATTGCCAGATATGGAACGTCCAGCTACAAATGTCGATTGTGTTTAAAAAATGATACACGTTAGCACTTTTTGGTGTCTTTGATACAATATCTTAGAGAGTATCTTATAGCTTATATTACATAGGCTAATTGGTCGAAATTCTTTCATCCCTCGGGGTCTGTCTGTCTTTGGGATATGACAGATATTTGTTTCATTCAGAGTTTCATCCAGAAGTCCCCTAAGCATAAAATCTTGGACCATTTTGGTTAAATGTGACCCCATTATGTGCCAATATCATTGGTAGAAAAGTGTCGTCATTCCATCTGGACCAGGCGCTTTCTCCAGTTCCATAGAGAAAAGAGCCACTTTAACTTCTTCCACTGTCAATGGGGCGAGTAGATGACCATTCATCTCTAAGGTAACTTGAGGTTCTACCGGTCTAAGGACATTAAGGATATCCGCCGTTTGCGAGGCAGTAAAGAGATATTGGAAGTAAGATACAACCTCCTTTTCAATTTCTTCCTCTTTCTCTATCCAAACTCCAGATTCCGTCCAGAGTCCCAAAATTCGGTTTCTTGTTCGCCGCATTTTTGTAGAGGCATGGAAAAACCTATACTTTTATCCCCTTCCTTCATCCATTGGACTCAACTTTTTTCTTTAAGTAAATCTCTTCTGCGGAAAGAGCAATACATATATTCTCTGTTAGTTGAGGGATTTCATGGGCGTATGCATCAGAAGACAGTGCGCGATTAAGCTGCAACTTAATATTCTTCACCAATTTGCCACAATTAATAACCTCCTTATGTCGCCATCTCGAGATTTGTCCGCGATAATACTTCATTCGACGACTTAATTGCGTACTATCTTCAAACCTAGTCGTTTCCCACCTGTATTTCACAACTTGTTCAAATTCTGGTTTTATGATCCAAATTTTATCAAACCAAAATTTTTTGACCCACTAAAATGTTTGTGATTTACCTGCAAAAAAGTTGGTCAGTGCGGTGATCAAAACCCCAAAAGCCGAGGTACTCAATATAGGAATGAGAAAATTAGTCATACCAATCCTTATTTCCCATCCCATAGTCAATCCTCTTCTTCCCACCCAAGATAGGATATTACCTCGGAAAGAAAAATCTACCATTCCGCAATATTGCTTCATGAATCTAAAATCAAGAAAAGAATTTTCACTGCAAATTCTCCCTCCTTGTTTTTTTATGATGATATGATATTTCACTAAAATCTTCAATCATAGCCTAGGGAGCGAATCGAGAGGAATTGATTCGTTTTAAATATTCCCAAACTTTTACATGATTTGTAACAACAGGTGCACCATAAACAAAAGAGATAAAAGTTTTATTTCCTTCAATTGTAACCATAGTATCGATTAGATTTTTGTTTGAAGAAAGAACAACAATTTGATAATGCGAAAGAGCTAAAAAGGCTAATCCCCTACTACGACCGTAAGGGTCTACTGTAAATAAAAATTCGTAACCTAAATGAGCTTGAATGTCTTGAAGAAAATTGTGTGATTGCTTAGTCTCCATAACAAACAAGACTCTCGAAGATAAAATGCATTGAAATTCCCGCAGTCTTCGAAATGCCAAGAAGTTTCCAGCTCCTTGGCAATTCCATCTCCTTGGTAATTCCAGCTCAGAATCATATCAGTCCGCCGCGGGTGGTTTTTCTTTAACCACCTGGTTATCTTTTTCCTTGAACTCCTTTTCTTCCAGAAGATCCATCTTCGAGTGGGATGGAATTAACTCAGCAATGAGATCTAGATTACCAATTAAACAAGCAGTGTGTCTTTTGAGCTTTGCACCCTTAAATGGGTCATGGAAAATTTTTTCTCTTGGTTTAAAGCTTTCTCTACCCGACTTTCAGTCTTCTTCTTCTTATAGCACTTGCTCCTATAAGACTCTTCAATGGAGAGATAATACCTAAAACGTCCATCTGAAGTAAACTGGTGATTTCCCTGTTAGTAGCGTGCTCAGCTAGCATTGGGCTATCAAAAGGCCCAAAATTGGACATGAATTGATCATCAACCTGTCCATTAGAAAACTGGGCCAAAATATTGCCTCCAAGCCCAAATGAATCTTCAAAGGCAGAATTAGTGGACTGGTTCACAGTTTGTGCCATAGTATCGGCACAAAGCCTATTACGGATAAATTGGGCCTCATTCATCGGTTCCTGACCCAAATATATGGGATTATCATTTGTCCGGCCCGTATCAGATGGAACCGAGAATACAAAAGACTCCTTTATCGGAATGTTCTCCGGTAAGGCATCATATGCCTTAGTAATAGCATTCGTCTCTGAGATTGAAACAATATGATTAATCTCACCAAAAGCCTACATCACCTCGTATTTAGTCCCTTCAACTTTCTTTTCCATTGAGCATTATCTTCATCAACAAAGAGCATTCTCTTAGCCGACTGTCTCTGATTTTGGCATGAGATACCCGAGTTTCAATTGAAGCAGGGACTAATGGGTGTTCTACCTCCATTGGATCCTTTTGATTTGGTGTTGTTGATTTACCAGTGACCTCCTCATTTATCAACTCCAACACTTTCTTCTTCTTTTGAAAATGACCTCTCCGTTTATTACCAGCTTATGGGCATCCGTTCTTCACATGTGTAATACGATTACACCTAGGACAAAAATGATGAATCTTTTAAAAAAAACAGTTTCACTTTGAGAACATCACCATTGCCAAACTATAGTTCACGGGAAAAAACCAGAGGCTTAGGCACTCCATTGCCACTTTAACCCGACCGTCATTGATGTCGATATCCACCACCTCTCCAATATCCGATCCCAGATGATATGATTCTCCTAAGGAATGCAACACACTTTGAAATGTTGGAAAGGAACTGGATGGATTGCAGAAGATGGATGAATGTGAAATAGATTGCGGAAGATGTTCGGAAACAGAATGGAGTGAAAGGACACACACAAAGGATGCAGAATTCCATTAATACGCCAATGATCCTTGGATATAACACACCAAAGAAAGGATGATGCTGGATATTACACACCAACAGACTTGGAAGAAGCCTCTGGATATTACACACCAAATGAAATAATGCTGCTAGATATTACACACCAACAAACTTTGAAAGGAACTTAGATATTACACACCAAGAACCCGAATGCTCTACTGGATATTACACACCAACAAAGACTTGAAACAAACTTGGATATTACTCACCAAGGCCAAACTTCTACTGGATATTAAGCACCGGCAGAACTTGAAAGATATTACACACTTTCAAGGATCCAAAACTCAGAAGTGATTCATAAAAGATTGGATAAGTTTCTAAAGTGTTTACAACCAAAATATAAAGAGAATGGAGAGTTCATGCATGAAAGAGAGAAAAAACATTCAAATTCGTCCATATTGCATGTAAGAGAGAAAAGATCACTCTATTAAATGTTGCCTATGCATAAGCAGCGAATTTAGAGCATTCCTTGACTTTGCTTGACTTTAAACTGATTTGAACACTCCAAATAAGCTCCTTTAGATTTGTATAAGTGTTGGGCCTTGTTCCTCTTTTATTGGACTACATTTGATCAACTAATGGGCAATTATGTAGTGATCCATCTGCCTCATTAAAAACTTACTTTGGAAAACCCATTGGGACAAAACCAAAGTAGGAAAAAGAGTAGAAATGGATACACTAACCCATTTGTTGATCAACCTTAGCTTGAATGCATGTGATAGTTTTTTGTATCCCATTCAAGCCTAAATCAGTGGAAATATTCCAAGACTGATTTAACAGCAACTCCATAGCTCCATCAAGCTTCTTTGTCCTTGATCTTGTCATTGGTCCAGCTTGAATTTTCAATGCTTCCTCTTGTCCATCTCCTTTTGCATTGCTTTCTAGGATCACATCATCCTCCATCTCTTGAAATTGAGTTGACCTTAAATTTGTTTCATCTGCAATAAAAGGGACAAGATCAGAAACATTGAATGAATTACTCACATTATACTTACCTTGCAGATCAATTTGGTAGGAATTGTCATTGATATTCTTTGTAATCTAAAATGGACCATCAATCCTTGGCATCAATTTGGATTATTTGGATTTTCTTTCAGCTGGAAACTTTTCTTTTCTAAGATGCACCCACACTTGGTCTCGAACATTGAACACAACTTGGCGTCTTCCTTTGTTTGCATGCTTTGCATTTTGCATAAAGCTTAGTCTTTTCTTCCAAATTCTGCCTAGCGTTCTCATGAATCTGTTTCACCAATTCAAATTTCTTTTTCCCATATATGCTAGTTANAAATCCATAAACAATTTGAAAAGGAGAGAATTTAGTACCAGAATATGTAGCATGATTATAAGCAAATTCAGCATGTGGCAAACATTCTTCCCAAGTTTTCAAGTTTTTCTTAGTTAAAGCATTAAGCAAAATGGATAAAGTCATATTAACTACTTCTATTTGACAATCAGTTTGCGGGTGACAAGTAGTAGAAAACAACAGTTTAGTACCCAAATTACTCCATACTGTTTTTCAAAAGTAACTTAAGAACTTAGTGTTTCTATATGAAACTATGGTCCTAGGCAGGCCATGAATACGCATTATCTCCTTAAAAAAACATATTAGAAACATGCATAGCATCATCAGTCTTGTTGCAAGCTATAAAATGAGCCATTTTAGAGAATCTATCAATAACAACAAATACATAATCCTTACCCGTCTTATTCCTAGGCAATCCAACAACAAAATCCATAGATATATCATTCCAAGGATGAGTAGGAATAGGTAAAAGGGTATACAAACCGTGTGGTTGGACTGTGAATTTGGCTTGCTTACAAGTTACACATCTTGAACATATTCTTTCAACATCTCTTTTCATGTGTGGCAAAAAAACATGATCCTGCATCACTTTATAAGTTTTAACAATACCAAAATGACCATAAGGCCTCCTCCATGCGCTTCCCTGATAAACAAATCTCTTAAAGAGCAATTAGGCATACACAACTTGTTTTCATAAAACAAAAATCCTTCATGCTTGAAGTAATGACCTGCTTCAAACTTATCACATGTTTATAGATTTCTTGAAATTCATAATCAGTAGCATATAAATCTTTGATCTGCTCAAATCTAAGCAATTTAGCATCTAAAGTAGAGAGTAGAGTATACCTCCTTGATAATGCATCTATAACAACATTATCTTTACCTTTCTTGTACTTGATGACATAAGGAAAATACTCAATAAATTATGACCATTTGGCATGTCTCTTATTCAGCTTATGTTGGCTCTTAAAATGTTTCAATGGCTCATGATCCGTGTGGATCACAAACTCCTTTGGCCAGAGGTAGTGTTGCCAAGTTTGGAGAGTTCTCACCAATGCATACATCTCCTTGTCATAGGTTGGACAGTTCAGCATAGCACCTCCATTTTTTTCTCTAAAATATGCAATGGGCTTCTGTTCTTGCATAAGTACAGCTCCAATTCCTATACTTGATGCATTACATTCAATTTCAAATGTTTTGAGAAATTCTGGAAGTATAAGTAATGGTGCATTGGTTAGTTTATCCTTGAACTTTTGAAATGCATCTTCTTATTCTGGCCCTCCTTTGAATCCCACATTCTTCTTGATTACTTCAGTTAATGGGGCTGCCAATATGCTGTAATCCTTCACAAACCTCCTATAAAATCCAGCCAACCCATGAAAACTTCTCACTTCACCTACAAATTTGGGACTTGACCATTCTTTGATTGCCTCAATCTTTTCCTCATCTACTTTAACACCTGCTGCACTTACAACAAAACCTAAGAAGACAAGGTTTTCCGAACAAAATGTGCATTTCTTTAAGTTAACAAAGAATTTTTTCGTTTTAAGAACATCCAAAACAGATTCTATGTGCTGCACATGATCTTCTAAACTCTTGCTATAAATCAGGATGTCATCAAAGTAGACGACCACAAAATACCGTATAAATGCTCTAAGAATATGGTTCATTAATCTGATGAAAGTAATAGGTGCATTAGTAATCCCAAATGGCATTACTAACCATTCATATAAACCATGCTTAGTTTAAAAAGGCGGATTTCCACTCATCCCTTTCTTTCATCTTAATATGATGATAACCACTTTTAAGATCTATCTTAGAAAAACATTTAGACCCATGTAACTCATCTAGCATATCATCAAGTCTATGAATAGGGTGGCGATACTTTACAATGATGTTGTTGATGGCTTTGCAATCTACACACATTCTCCATGTGCCATCTTTCTTTAGTACCAATAAAAGAGGAACAACACAAGGACTCATGCTTTCTCTAATATATCCCTTCTTCATGAGTTCCTCAACCTCTTTTTGTAACTCTTTTGTCTCCATAGAATTAGTTCTATAAAATGGCCTATTAGGAAGTGTTGCTCCAGGAACAAAGTCTATTTGATGTTCAATTCCACGAATTGGAGGCAATCCTTTAGGACAATCTTCTGGAAAAAAAATCTTGAAAATCATGTAAAATAGATTTTATCTCACTCGGTAGAACCGATGCATAGTTAGTGATGTTAGCCAAAGTCTCTTTATAGATAAACATAAGCATAGGTTGATTAGAATGCATAGCTTTTTTTTAGCTCACCAAATTTAATAAATTAGTTAGAATGCTTGGCTACCTTTTCTACATTTTCTTCCCTTTGTTTAAGCTGCAATTAGTCTTTGTATATATCTTGTGGAGTCATTGGAAGCAAAGTGAATTTCTTGCCTTTAAATACAAAGGAATGGCGGTTAGTGAATCCATCATGGATTACTTTTTTGTCAGATTGCCATGGCCTTCAAAGTAGTATATGTCCAGCTTCCATAGGTAGAACACCACACAAGACTTCATCTTCATATTTACCAATACATATAGGAACAATAACTTGTCTGCTAACTTTCATCTCACCATCTCCATTCAGCGATTGAAGTGTATAAGGCTTAGGATGCTTCCTAGTCTTAAAACCAAGCTTCAGAACCATGGTGGTACTAGCAACATTAGTACAACTACCCCGATCAATAAGGAGACTACATACCTTTCTACGCACATGACATCTTGTATGGAATAGATCTTCTCTTTGCACATTTTTCGTCTTCTTTAGATTGTGCACTTAATGTCCTTCTTGTCACACCATTTGCAGGTGGTTCTTCATAATCTTCAAAAAATTGATAATGTACTTCTTGATGCTCATCTTCAGATTTTATCCCCCCATTATCCAACAGAATCATCACCTTTTTGTTGGTGCACTCATTAGCATAGTGCCCTCTTCCATGGCATTTGAAGCATTTTAAATCTCTGGTTTCGATTGGGTTAGCAATAGCCTTGCCTTTATCTCTGAACAAATTGGTATTCGCTTTGGCTTCTTCTTTTGATGTAGAAATACTTGGTCTTGAATCTTTTTGATAAGGCCTGATGTATTTTGAATAATTAGGTCGTGTATAACCTGTTCCAAAATATGATTTCCCATGAACCTTCCTTTTAAGTTGTTGTTCAATGAGAATTTCTTTATGTAAAATCTCCTCTAACTCTACATAATGTTGAAGCTCCAAACAGTCCTGAATTCCTCTGTTTAAACCTCCTAAAAATCTGGACATGGTTGCTTCTATATCCTCTTGCACACCAGCCTTTATTAGAAGTGATTCCAACTCTTGAAAGTACTCCTCAACAATTATGTTACCTTGCACAAGTCTCCTCAGTTTCTGGTGCAGTTCTCTATGGTGATGACTTGGTACAAATCTCTTTCTCATGATCGTTTTCAATTCTTCCCAAGTCTCAACTGGTTATTCTCCATTTCTTCTACTAGATATCACCAATTGATCCGACCAACTCAAGGCATAGTCATGGAATTCAGTTGTTATCACTCTTACTTTATTGATCTCGGAGTAGTCTTAGCAATCAAACACCAGCTCTATTTTCTTTTCTCACTCCATGTAAGCATCTGGATTGTTTGTACCATGAAGTGCTAGAATTCTAAGTTTGATTCCCTCAAAGTGGTTAGGCCTTTGTTGCCTTTCTTCTCTTGCACGTCTTTGTCTTCTATGGCTACCTTGAGAAGTAGCACTTCTTTCCTCATAATAATTATCAGTATCCTCATCTCTAGGATGTTGGTTCTTCATTCTATATTGTCTCCTTTGCCTATTATAATCAGATTCTTGGCCAGACATTTGATGAAGCTCCTACTGCATTTCATTCATTCGTGTATCTAGTTGTGCATTCAACTGCTCAGCTTGTTCTCTCGTCATATTCCTCAAGGTGGCTGTCAAAGCTTCCATACTACCCTCACCTTCATTGTTTTCAGACATTGTACCTTGCAAAAATAGCAAAACAATAAACTAGCATTGATTTCTCACAAGAAAATTCAAATCAGAATGATAAAATCAGAATGTTATGAAGCCAAAACGAATTCTATAATTCAATAACTCTTATTCTAGCTTAGAATCGATGGATATGTTTATAAAAGAGGTATATTATTCCTCAACAACACAGAAATAAGTTGCAGCACAATTCTGCAGTAAAACAGTTTATCAGATAAAGACCAACAGAATACTAACAGTCAAATTTGTTTTCTTTCGACTACAAATCAATATCTAATGACTTAGGACATGAAATTTGTTTGTTTATCACTTAATCACAGTCCTAAATATCACTTATATCAATTTCGTACTAATCTGCACACGCAAAATTTAAAAGGTTAAAACATAAGTTAAGAGTCAAATAAGTGCAGAATGAGATTCTCCCTGTTTTATCAACACCAAACCCTTCAAAATGGCTCTTATACCACTTGATATGATTCTCCTAAGGAACGCAACACACTTTGAAAGGTTGGAAAGGAATTGGATGGATTGCGGAATATGGATGAATGTGAAATGGATTGTGGAAGATGTTCAGAAACATAATGGAGTGAAAGGACACACACAAAGGATGCGGAAGTCCTTTGCTACGCTAAGGATCCTTGGATATGACTGATGTATTGTGTTTTTGATGCATTTTTTGACTATTGTTTCACATTTATTTTAAGTAGATTTACTTGAATTTAGGCATATATAGGTTGTATTTGCATATCATTTCATATTTCAGGTGTTGAAGGTGAATGGAATCAAAGAAGAGATCAATTGGATGCAAAAGAGTCAAAAAGGGGACTTAATATGGATTAAAAACAACAAGCCTTAAAGATCAAGCGATTTGGGGATTTTACAATGGGAATTTCATCATGGCATCTTGAAGAATATTGTACCCATGCATTTAAGATTTCCAACAAGCCAAAAATCACCTTAAACGCCCTAGAGAATTGCAAGATATGAGCCGGCAAAGTTGCGATCCGCTAGATTCGAAGCTCCAAACTGTCCACCCCAAAGATGCATCTTTTACACCAACTTCCACTGCGAATTAGGAGAAGACTCTTTCATAAAAGTTGTAGCCCTTTGAGTCAGCTTTCCAGAGAGCTATTGCACGCCACTATAGCTTTAAAGGTGAGAGAGTTATGGATCTCGCACTGAAGGTGTGTCTAGCAGCATTCAGAACAGAAGCCACATAAGAGTGTAGCGGTTTGCACAAATCGTTATGGCTCCCTGGAATTGTTATTTGAGCATAGCAGTTTACACAAACTGCTACCATAAACCGCTATAGGGTCAAGGAATCCAAAAAGTCAATATTTTCTCAAGTTTTTACCCAATCTTTAATTGGTTTAACCCATGTGTTTTGGGTTAACCAAGTACCATCTTAGATCACTATAAATATGCTTTAAACCTAATTTTTAGAGAACTTAGACACTTTTTACCTTTTTTGTTCTTTTTTTCCACTTTTGTGCAACTTTTGGATTTGAGTTTAATCTTAGTTTCTTCTTAACCTTTGTTGATCTTTTGTTTATTTTATTGTTTGATTCTTGTTTAGGATAATGGGTAAACACACTTCCCTCATGGGATTTGATGTTTATCCATGATTTGTGAGTAGTTCCTTATAAGCAAATGGGTTAAGGAGATTAGGGTGATTAGGTGTTGGA
This sequence comes from Iberis amara, assembly GCA_900406375.1. Classification (NCBI taxonomy): domain Eukaryota; kingdom Viridiplantae; phylum Streptophyta; class Magnoliopsida; order Brassicales; family Brassicaceae; genus Iberis; species Iberis amara. Next base: position 1,283 of record OVAV01000173.1, on the reverse strand, counting down.
ATATGATGCTTACGGCTTAGATTACTTAAATCTTCATTCATCTAATGTTCTTAATGCTAGATTTTACTTGATCATTCATTTCTAGATCATAGGCAATTTCATGCCCGGAAGGTGTTTGTGAAAATGCTTGAATGAATTATTTGGATGCTAAATGAGGCCTAGCCAAGGAATTGTGTTAGTTAGTTTAGTAGTTGGATGGATTAGATCTTAATACTTTCTTTTTGTGTAATTAGCAAGGAATTGTTTTTGTTGCATGATTAGGAAATGAATGATTGCCACAGAAGTGGACTAGTCTTTAATATCAAATCTTAGACTAAATATTAGCAATGTTAAATGTATTGAGCATCATAGAATTTCACTTGATCACCTATATCATTAACCTTGACCTATTTGCTTAGCCTTTTTATATTGATTTCTAGTTTTATCTTTTGTTAAGTTTTCTTAATTTCTGTTGACTTTTATTTGCTTTCTAATTATTGCACGTTAAGATGTTAGCTTTAACCCAAAACCTTTAATTGCTTAGACTATGCAAGATTCTCGTAGGTTTTAATGTGTTAATTCCTCCTGATTTAGATTGATAACCCTATATGCTACAACGATAATGATAGTGCATTAGGGAATTGAAGTAAAAACACTAAAAATCCTACTATCAATGACACACCAAGGAAAAATTGTTGCTAGATATTACACACCAATAGACTTGAAAGAAGCCTCTAGATATTACACACCAAAGGAAAGGATGGTGCTGGATATTACACACCAACAGACTTTGAAAGGAACTTAGATATTACACACCAAGAACCGGATGCTCTACTAGATATTACACACCAGCAAATACTTGAAACAACCTTGGATATTACTCACCAAGGCCAAAATCCTACTAGATATTACGCACCAGCAGAACTTGAAAGATATTACACACTTTCAAGGATCCAAAAATCAGAACTGATTCATAAAAGATTGGATGAGTTTCTAAAGTGTTTTACAACCAGAATATAAAGAGAATAAGAGAGTTCATGCATGAAAGAGAGATAAAACATTCAAATTCGTCCATATTGTATGTAAGAGAGACAAGACCACTCCATTAAATGTTGTCCATGCATAAACTGCAAATTTAGAGCATTCATTGACTTTGCTTGACTTTAAACTGATTTAAACACTCCAAATAAGCTCATTTAGACTTGTATAAGTGTTGGGTCTTGCTCCTCTTTTATTGGACTACATTTGATCAACTAATGGGCAATTATCTATGTTGCATGGAAGCGGAAGCGGAAGCGCGGAAG
>OVAV01000172.1:10814-23034 GCA_900406375.1 Iberis amara | reverse complement strand
GAAGGCATATTCAAAAACCAAATAAATATATTGAAAGATAATAGAGTTCAGAATTCTTCTCCAAATACAAAGTTTGGAATTCGTCTCTTTGTAAAAGCTCTAAAGAATAAAAAAAGTGTAGGGTCTAGGTAAAATAAAACTAAGCCTAAGGACTTTTATAGTCTGAAAGAAAAAGAATAAAAAAAAAAAAGGAAAATTGCAGATAGGCTTGAGGATGATCTCGTAATTTGACATTCTTCAAATTCTACTCGGGTGTAGGGATTGATCGATCCCTGTAGGGAGGGATCGATCACTTCTGTCTTCTTCGAGATCGATCGATCCCAGAGAGGGAAAGATCGATTGATTGCCACGTAAAATTCCAAGAGTTATGGATCGGTCGATCCCTGTAGGGAGGGATCAATCTCTTCATACGTACTGCACAGATCGATCATTCTACGTCGAGAACGATCCCTCCGTCTTCATACTTTTCTATTTTGCACTGAAACCTTCTGAAATCCATCCTTTTGCTCCAGAACGACCCAAACACCTAGAATCCTGAAAATATGTCAAATATACAAGGAAAATGCTCGGATAATGCCAAATAGCAAGTATAAATACCCACTATTAGGCATTAAAATCGAGTAATATCAGCAGTACAGAGACAGACATGTGTAGCCTCAGGAAAAGTCAGAAACGAACGAGTAGACGACCTCGAATTGTCATGAAACTCTTTGGGTAAGTATTTCCTCCTCTTATCTATCTTCTCGTGAAAGTGGATCTTCATTTGGAGTTATATTCTGATAGTTATACATGTTTTACTAAGTGGTATATGCACAGAGCGGATCTTCGACCAACCAGGGGAGATTGTACCTTTGGAAGGGTAAATATTTTCCGATCGGGATGAAATTCGGAAGAGATCTTAAAGACACTTAGATATTCAATCTGAACGGTTGGATTATGATTTGAACGGTTAGTTCACAAGTTATTCATTCGTTTATGAACGTCACCTATTCTGCCAGTTTTCGAGATATGTCAAGTTTAGGATTTAAGATTGTTTGGCCCACCTAAAGGACTCTGTTAGGTCTAATATTTTGTAGGACAGCAGTAGACAAGTGGATATGGGTCTCTGCAGAAGGAAAATTTGTTTGGAGGTCTATAGCATAGGGAGGTGTGTAGCTAAAGCTACTACAATGTTGTTGTTTTCTATCAAATATTCTTCATCAAGTGGCTAAGGTGAGGACATGAACTGTAGTAACACGGTAATGTCTTTCTAAGATTGTTTAATATGAATTTTTTAGTATGGTTTTACATGTATTTTGAGTGTTGATTGAATTGTTAAAATAAATGTTAAACATGAGGTGAGAATGAGATGTTGTATGATGTATGATAATAATGATATAAAGATGTGAATGTATGTTGGACTACATGGATGACGTTTACGTGAAGTGTAGTCCATAAATCATAGCCCCACATACATTCACATCTTTATTTTATAACATTGTCATCATACATCATAAAACATCTCATTCTCACCTCATGTCAAATATAGACGAATTATTGAAGGGTGGTCATACGAAACATTTTTAGTTTTTTCGTAATATGTAATATATGTTCATAAACCATTTTGTTTATAATGTTTCAGCTTCCAATACATTTTTTAATTGTAAGAAAGAACAATTTTATTTCGTAACAATCTAATGTGCTAAGTTGCATTCACGTCTAGAAGTTGTTTTCAATCAGTTTTTTGTTCATTTTTGTGGTTTAGGGATTAGGGACTACAACATCTGACGAATTAACGACGGAATAGGGTATTTAACGACATTCTGACGGAAAGTTGCAGTATCATCGTTAATATGCCGTTTTACGAGAAGCTCAGACTGATTTTCTATTAGGCACTATAAACGACGGATTAACGATGGCTGTATAAGGGCATTGATAAACCGTCGGGTTTCGCAAAATATTGTTACACATAAGTTTAATTTTAGTGTTTGGTAATATTTTTTAACAAAAATTAAATTTACTTTAAATTGAAGAGAATACTCGTTATGAAAGATACACAATGAAATCAAATTAGACACATTTAAAACACACTACGACACTACAAAAATAAAATTACATAATTTAATAAAATAAATTTTATAACAAATTATATTTTTTAAAAATACTACTCATTGATGACGATGAACAATCAGATGGAATTGAGCCAACATCTTCGAATTCTCCAATTTCCTCCTCAGATACATCATGAGTAGCAACGTCTACTTCCTCAAACCTAGTGAACTCAACAACAAGATCTACACCTGTGTCAGAAGGTTCCAATTGGGCATCCATATTGCGACCAACATGTTGCATATGCTCATTATGTTCTAGAAAACCTTGTATCATACCCCTTGGATTAATTTTCATTACTGTTATCCAAGGATCGTTCCTGTCTCTTATGCGGGATACCTACATGAGCATTATACAAAACTAATTAATTACAATTATAAATTAATAAATTAGCTTATAATTAATTATTATTAAAATATGTACCTGCTCCGCTTGTGTTGCATGGATGAAGGGATCCTATCCTGCTAATTTTCGTCGAGAATATATACATAACTTTAAAGTGTCCATTTTCGTTCCTATACAGTCAGTTGGATCATACAAATCACACATAAAAATCACACAACGCAATTTCAATATTAGAAGACCCCAAGAATTTCTCGAAGAATGCCATGATAGACAACGTCACCAGGTTGGGTCATGATAATGTGATCAACAGTTGTCCTCGAACCCTTACTGTCATGGACCTTGAAAGCAAAGCCACCAGTACAATACCTCGGATATGACTTGACAATGTAGATTGGACCTCTAATGAAATCAAGCAACCATGTATGATATTTTTCCCCATTTGATATTTGAGCAGATATCTAGCATATCGACGATGCAAGTATTTAATTATCAATTAACTGTTTATAAATTATAAGTACATTAAATGTAATTAATTTTTATGTTTAACACTTACATAAATCTCAAACCAAAGTATTAAATCTTTCTCTTTTAGTGCTTCCACTTCATCACTTGAGTAATTTGAAAAATGATGATGTACAACATCATGTAAATACTATATACAGAAAGAGGTTAATTTTTGTAAATTGATTAATCAATAATGAGATTATATATATATATATATATATATATGCATATATATCTTTCGAAAAGATCTGTTATATCGTCACAATTCATCGTAATATACTTTTTGCAAATGTTTCCACTCTTGTTTCGTGAGCACGCGATCTTTGTTTTTGCCGCTTAGACGACCAACTTGCTCAAAAATGATGGGGACGTAAATAGGATAAGTTGGTCGTTGTCCATCATTGTCATGTTGGCTTGTCCAAAGAGCCTTTATGCGTACATCACCCAGGAAGTAATATTTAGCAAAGTTTACAGCCTCCTCATTGATACTTTGAGCCATTATTGAAATCTCGACTCTGCTAAGATTTTTCACTTTCTTCCTCAAATGATACATGTACCACTCAAATGGATACATTTACCTAAATTATACAGGTGCACCTAATGCTACTTCCCGTGGAAGATGGATATGTAGATGTTCCATAACGGCAAAGAAGGAGGGTGGGAAGATCTTCTCAAGGTTGCATAAAATAATCGATATGTTTTGTTGCAAAATGCGAATACCATCAATTGTGAGAGTTCTCCCGCTTATATCACGAAAGAATGTCACGGCTCCTGCGCATCACATTAATTGAAGTACAAATTATATATTAGTTATATATATATATATATATATATATGTAATTTAAATTTGAGTTAAATTATATAATAATTACCCGCGATAGACTCATGTACTTCTCTCGACAAAAGATGGGCAAGCATAAATGGAAATAATTGTTGCATCACCATATGACAATCGTGACTCTTCATTCCAGTAAATTTGACTTGTCCGATATCAACACAATTGCGAAGATTAGATGCATACCATCCGTAAATTTGACACTATGAATAATTCAATCGAAGAACTCTTATTTCGCTACTGAACTCAAACGAAATGCTGGAATTGGACACAACCCCTCATCAGTAATATCAAGTCTAGACCTTGAACAAATTTGTGGAAAGTATAACCTAGACTTCAAATTGTCTTTGTCTTCCCAGCCACATTTAGTATGATGTCATGCATATTGAGAAGATCTTCTTCCCCATGTCTTCACTAATGCTTTAACTTATGTATTAATGGCTGAAGAAACATATCAAGAGCTCGCTTCGGATGATCGGGCACATGAACAAGAATTGAAAGAAATAAGAACTCTCGCGCCATGCACAATGATGGCGGCAAGTTGTATGGTGTCACAATTACTGGCCACAAAGAATACTGTCTCTTGTGCTTCCCAAAAGGACTAAAACTATTCGTACATAGCCCAAGATAGATGTTTTATTTCTCAAACGCAAAATCCGGATATGTGCTCTGAAAATGACGCCATGCCTTTGCATCTAAAGGATGCGTAATATTCTCCCCATCAAATATATGTTCAGCATGCTATCTCATGGTCGCCGTTGTACGTTTGGATTGATTCATCCTCTTTAATCGTTCAACTAACGGTAAATACCACATTCGCTTGTAAAGAACCGAGACTCTTCCATTGGTATCCTTATAATGTGGCTTCCGACAATAGCGAAAACTTTTTTCGATTCTCGTCACACCTCCAGTATATCATACAATTATCGACACACACATTAATAATTTCATACGGCAAACCAAGACCCGAAAGAAGCTTTCGTATCTCGTAGTATGATCCTAGAGCATTGTTATCGTCGGGTAGTATGTCCTTCACAAAATATACAATTTCATCTAAGCATTCTTCAGCCAGGTTATAATCACTCTTTATCGTCATCAACCTTCTTGCATATGACAAAGGAGAATGACCATTTCTACAACCTTTATATAACGGTTGTTTGGCTATATCTAACATACAAAAAAAGAGTTGTGCATCTACATTAGGCTTCTCGGTACGAAATTCCTGATCATGATCGTTCATATGCACATTTTGCCTATGTGCATCATTGACTATCTGAACAGTACCTACTCCAAAATCTACTTATGTGCTATATTCTTTTTATCCTATCAGCAACGTACGGTTCACTACTACTTCATACCATTTCTCTTCTTTCACCATGTAGATACCAAATCTTGTACCCCGACATAAACCCATTCATATACAAATGATTCCAAACTATGTTAATCTTAATATTACGAGAATTACGACATACAAAACACGGACATACCAGCTAACGAGTACTTCTTGCTTCCGGTTGTTCACATGCCAATTCCATGAATTCTCCTATACCCATAGCATATTCGTTGTGAAATAGGTTTGTCTCCGGATCCAATCTTGGATCCATATCCATCCACGATCGAAAATAATTAGTAGACATTTTGTATTTTAGAGTGGAAATGTAGTTTGTCTCAAGTTTGTTCATTATGGAAGCGAGGGATGGTTTTATAATTTAAAAAACCGATAGAATATTCAGTCGGTATTTGTCAAACGGCTACTTACAATGATCACATGACTGCCGACGGTTAAACCCATGATATAACGACTAATTATTCTGTCACAAACTACCAACGGATTTGTTTGTCGCAAATTACCGACAGAATTAAATGGGTCGTTAAATAATGATGAATTGTGCGACAGAATATTTTCGTCGTTAATTTACCGACGACTTTTATTTTAATGACGATATTACGATGCCGTTTTACACGGTCATTTTACCGTCATATATCTCTCGGTTAATTAACGATGACTCTATGCGCTCGCTTTTTCAGTCATTTTTGTCATGGTTTTCTTGTAGTGCTAGCACTTATCATTCGTGCTTACGTATTGTTTGGCGTCCTTAATTGCTTACTTCCAAAACCTTCTGAAAGTTGCACCTACAATCCTTTAGTAGGAAACTATTGAGCCTACACGAGAGGTCTTTCCCTTTAAAGATTTTTCCTCCTTCTAGAATACGATGAGTTTTTGTCTTTAAACCCCAAGGTCCTTACTGTTCCTTTTTTTCCTTAGACCAAATCCAGCGATGTGGTGGTGTGCCTTTGATGACTACCGTTCCATTGGTAGGTATCGTTCCATTGGTACTCCTCCTTAGTTGTTATTATCCATTGACATGGCGATATCTAGCTGATCTTTGGGATCTCGTCCTTTAGATCCTTCATACTTATATGTGTCCTTAGATCGATTCTTATATGATCCACTGAATAACAATTTGATCATATCCCACCATGCTTCTATTGCGGCTACTATGATGACTTCTACTCCTATTTATAACTTTGTTTACTATATTTGGTTCCATGCAAATATCTTGAACAGTTTTGGTAGCTCATCCGACAAATTTCAATATAACCTTCAACACCCTATCTTCTGGATCTTGACAACAAAATACTACTCCTACGTTCACGCCTATAGCGGAAAGAGATTCAAGCAACATTCATTCAATTATTTACTTTAACTCATCATTCAAAAATGCAAATAATAAATCAACCAAACAAATCCAAAATGCCAAAATGATCTCCTTCACTTCTATCTTCGAAGCTCTTGCACCCTACCACTGACTTGTTGAAGCACCAAGTTATAATATAAATACATCTAAACTGAAAACAAAAGCTTAGTTTAAGTATATCATTAGTAAGATTTTATCTTTGATGAAAATCATTCCCAGAGAAACATCATTTTTCCGAAATCTCAAAATCATTTTGCTTAATTAGAACCAGAGTAGTCTCAACCCATACTCTGATAGAAACACTTCAACATCTACCATCAAGTTGCGAATTATCCTATTGTGGTTCCAGATACTACCTCTTGAAATTAACTCGAACAACTTCATGTCAATGAAAGAAATCAAGAACACCATACATGATCCTTACCCATAAATCGAAAACATCGAAGACAAAAGAAATCGTCAGAGAACGTCTACAAAGAGAAACCAACAGAAGAAACAACCTCAGACTAATCTAATAAGTAGAAGCAAGGATGAAAGAAACTTCCACTGTAGTGTCTCATTGGTTCAAAATTAGGAGCAAAACATCTAATATTTGTAACGATATTTTTTGGTATTCACGTATTTTTGCTTTTTAAATATACTTTTAGATTATAGTATCACAAACTTATATTATAAAATTATGTAGAAAAATTATAATATACAAACATAAAAAAAACTTTAATAATGTACTACTAATTGTATAATATAGCAAATACTTGTGATGTATTGACAGTAACGATTTACAGAGAGTTATATAGTGAGGCTATACATAACCCTAATAGAACATAAAAGGAATGTAGGGATATGGAAAAATAGATACACAATGATATGATGAGATGCTATTATGCCCCCTCAAGATTGACTAAACTTGTTGAGACCAATAAATCTTGTTGATAAGATAAGGGCTTCGTAAGTGTATTGCCAAGTTGATCTTTAGTGGAAATAGGGGAGACACGCAAACGGCATGTTTGAATGAGATCGCGAATGTAGTGATAGTCAACGACATGCTTCATTCGTGAATGAAAGACCGGGTTGGCGGAGAGGTCAGTGGCACCAACGTTATCATAATATATGAAAGTCGTTAGGGTAAAGGGAATGTGAAGTTCCTTGAGAAGGGAATGAATCCACTCTAATTCAGTTACAGTTGTCGATACTGCTTTATACTCAGCCTTAGTTGAAGACTGTGAAACACACTTTTGTTTCTTTGAAGACCAAGAGATAAGATGCATACCATTGCAAACAAGCAACACACCTATGGAGAAACGATCGTCAATGTCATCGGCCCAATCGGTATCAGAAAAGGCATGTAGTCTTGGTGTATTAGCTGCGGCATAGTAGAGTCCTCGCATTTTAGTCCCGCTTAGATAACGCAAGACTCTCTCCACAGCAGTCTAGTGGTCAATTTTCGGATTGTGCATGTATTGGCTGAGCTTGTTAACAACATAGGAAATGTACGGTCTTGTGAGAAGGAGGTACTGCAGGCTGCCTATGACCATTCTATACTCAATGTAAATTCAAAAGGTGTACCTTTAATTGAGAGCTTGATGTTCTAAAGTAGAGGAGTTGTGACAGGTTTGGCAGTAAGCATATTGGTGCGGCTTAGTAAGTCGTTGATGTACTTTGTTTGGGTGAGAAGAAGACTGGATTTTTTCCTTGATGCTTCAACACCAAGAAAGTATGATAAAGCACCATAATCCTTGAGTGAGAATCGAGTACCAAGATATCTATGAACCGCTGAACATGAGCTGTTGAATTTCCAATGACCACTATGTCATCGACATAAACAAATAGGATAATGATGAGGTTGTCCTTGAGTAGTACAAACAAAGACGTGTCGCATGTGAGTTCACAAAACCCGAGTTTGTAAGAAAGTTCTGGAGAGCATTGTACCAAGCGTGTGGTACTTGCTTGAGACCGTAAAGCGCTTTCTTTAATTTACAGACATAAGTGGGGCGATCTTTTTCAACAAAAATCGGATGTTGTTCCATGTAGACATCTTCAAGACGTGGACCTTAGAAAAATGCATTGTTGATGTCAAGTTGCCGAGTGGCTAGCCATTACTAACAGCATGACTCAAAGCTAGTCGAATGGTAGGAGGTTTGACAACAGGATTGAATATTACAAAGTAGTCAATCCTAGGACGTTGGTGGAAACCCTTCACTACTAAGCGTGATTTATAACGATCAATCTGTCCGGATGGGAGGAGCTTTAACCGAAAGACCCAACGGCAACCAACTACATTTGGAGCAGGGTATGGTGGAACCAACTCCCATGTTATGTTTCTTAGACAAGAATCAAATTCTTCTGACATTGCAGAACGCCATTGATCATGTTTAAGTGCTTGTAAATAGGTTGATGGCTCAGATGAGAGAGACAATGTTGCAACCAAATACAATTTATTAACAGATATCACAATATTATTCTTAGACCGTGTGGTCATACGATGAGCATTGACAAGTGGTAGATCTCGTTGTAGTGGTTCTTGTTCTAACAAGACAGGAGGTGCATGAGTGAGAGTAAGTGGTTGCGATTGAGAATCAGGTGGTGAGTTGTCAAGTGCAGTTTGGTCTACTGTATGGAGCTGTTGTTGAGGCATTTGGTGAGGCGGTAAAGGATCTATAGTCGGTTGTTGTGGCGTTTGAGGTGGATGTACCGGCTGTGGATCAGAGAAAACATAAATGTATGGTGGAGATGCTGATGGAACAGAAGCAGATTCATGTGCAGAGGAGGCGGCAGTCTCGTAAAGAAAAACATGTTCAAAAAATTGTACATTTCTTGAGACAAAGATCCTAGAAGTTTATGGTTCAAAAAAAAAAGTAACCACTTTGAGATGAAGAGTAACCCAAACATATGCAGGGTTTTGATCGAGATTAAAGTTTATTTGTGATGTATGGACATAGACATGAATAGCACAAAAGTCCGAAAATTTAAGTTTTTTGAAGTTTGGTGTTGCTTTGAATATAGACTCGTAGGGTGATTTGAAGCCAAGAGAAGCTGAAGGCATGAGATTTATTAAGTAGATTGCACATGACAAGGCAAAAGACCATTAGGTTTTTGGTAAGGAAGCATGAGATAGCAAAGCTAAACCCGTTTCAACAATGTGACGATATTTTCTTTCAGAAAGGCCATTATGTTGAGGAGTATGAGGTGGTGAAGTCAAGTGTGAAATACTATTCCTCGAAAGATAGTATTTCATTGCAACAAATTCACTGCCATTGTCGGAGTAAATGTTGACAATGTGAGTTTGAAATTTGTTTTTGATTAGTGCCTTAAACCGAATAAATACATCAAGAACTTGAGATTTGTATGTAAGTGGAAATAGCCAAGTGTATCGAGTATAGTGACCTACAAAAACAAAGTAATATTTGTAATTATCAAAGGAGACAATTGGAGATGTCCAAATGCCTTAGAAAACAAATTTGAGTGGTTTTGAAGACGTAATCGTTGAAGTACCAAAGAGTAAACTGACTTTTATTAATGGCACAAGAGTTGCAATGAGAAACTGATGAAAGTTTATTCAATAATGGTAATGAAAAACGAGTAACAATGCGATTAAGAGAATCAAAATGTGGATGGCCTAGCCGGTGATGCCAGTCACCCAAAGAAGTTTTGAAACTAGTAAAAGCTTGAAAAGAGGTTAAGAAAGGATGCGGCCATTCGTACATTCCATCTCTAACTTTGCATGTAGTGACTGGAGCTCCCGACTTTAGATCCCTCACCTGAAAAGCCAAAGGATTAAAGATGACAGCCACATTATTAATTATCCACACACAACCGATAGACAGATAGTAAATTCTTAGCCATTATAGGAACATGCAAAACTTGATTCAAAGAAAAATTATGATTTGAAGAAGGTAACAGCATAGAACCAGTGTGTGTGATATCTAGACCTGTACCATGCCCAATTGTGACATCATGAGAACCTTGGTAGGCATCATGTAGAGAAAGGTTGCTTAGATCGAATGTGATATGGTGTGAGGCACCACTATCAAGCAGCCAAGAGGTAGAGTCAGACGGAACATAGGCGATGTTTGTTGTGGGTTGGTGTTGAGACTGTTGGATGAGACGAAAGCGAGGACAACGTTGAGCACTATGATCAGCAACACCGCAAGCTTGATATTTACCGAGATAACCACGGAGATTGTTGTTGTTGAATTGAGGTATGCTGTTATTGGTAGAAGCATAGACAAATGTGTGTTTAGAACGATTGTTATTGTTGTATTGCTCACTCTTGGAATTGTTGGTGTTGCGGCGCCAATTTCCCTTAGAACGGTTATGTGACAGATTGGAAGTGACAAGAAGGTGCTCAGAGGCAGGAGCAAGACGAAGAATAACATCTTTTTATTGAGCAGTTTTTCATGGAGTTCAACAATGGAGATGGGATTGTCTATGTTATTCACAGAGTCAATCACAGATTGGTATTATTTGGGAAGACCTTCAAGAACGTGATCAATGAAATCCTCATGATCGAGAGGTTTACCGAGAAGAGAGAGTTGATCGGCTTTAGTCTGCATGAGTTGAATGTATTCATCAATCGATCGAGAGCCCTTGGTCAGAGACTTGAGTTGGTTCTTTAATTGTGTGATGTGACCACACATTGGTTTACCATAGGTACCAACAAGAATGGTCCAAGCTTTAAGCGTTGTTGTTGCATGAGAAATAAGAGATTGGAGCGGTGTGGATATGGAGCCGAGAAGAGCTTGAAAGATCAGTTTGTCTTGGCGCCGCCATGTTGTATAGCGGGGATTGACAACGTCTGTGTTGTTGGCAATGATTATTGGATTAGGAATCATAATGGTTTTGGTTATGTAACCGAGGAGATCAAGGCCATCGAGAAGAAGGCGGATCTGGAGGCTCCAACTGATGAAGTTGGAGGGTGTAAGTTTCGTGATGCTAGCCATATTCACCAAGTAGATCGAAGTGTTGGGATCTGTTGGATTAGGCAAAACAGTGGTGCCATCAGTGTTGGTTTCAACAGAGGTAAACATGGAGAAGTGTAGAGACAGTTAGGTTTGATTTGTAAAAAAATTAGGCCTGCTCTGATACCATGAAGATATAGCAAATACTTGTATGTATTGACAGTAACGATTTACAACGATTTACAGAGAGTTATATAGTGAAGCTATACATAACCCTAAATAGAACATAAAAGGAATGTAGAGAATATGGAAACATACATACACAATGATATGATAATATGCTATTATAATATACTAATATATAAATATATAAGGGACAATCTCAAAAATACCACATATTTTAGATTGTGTTTCAAAAATATCACACTCCTAAATTGTTACAAAAATACCATAATTTTTTTTGTTCCAAAAGTACCACAAAATCAAAATAGCATTGAAATATCAAATTTACACCCTAAACTCCAAAAACTAAATTCTAACCCCCTTTTAAACTAAAACCATAAACTCTAGTTAGTGAACTCAAACCCAAAATTTTAAATTCGAAATCGTTAGAATTTAATTTATATGTTTGTGTATTTTTAGAAGAAAAAAATTAATGGTGTTTTTGGAATAATTGAGAGTGTGTGGTAGTAATATTACTCAATACCAATATTTCTTATGTATGAGTAAATTTGAAGACGAAAGAGTAAGTAAATTATATATTTATGTTTTTAATACAGGATAGTATATATATATATATATATATATATATATAATACATTGACAGATTTTTAATTTTAAATTATAAATCG
>OVAV01000171.1:3355-23067 GCA_900406375.1 Iberis amara | reverse complement strand
ACCGTAGTCTAGTTCATGTTAATGAACGTTCATGCCTCGTAAGCAACTAATTATGTTTTGTAAACAACTTCCTACGCCTTGTTAGGAACTTCCAAGTGTTTGGACAGTTGTCGAAAAGTCATTGGTAGATGAATTTATTTCACCCAACAATGACCCCCCTCCCCTCTCCCAAAATAATAATTATTACTCTAACATTAGTTATAATGATCGTCTCTAACCAACTATATTTTGGAGTTTAACTATATTTGTGAATAAAATTTCTTACAGTTCAACTTTATTTTTCACTTTATATAAAGAGTAACAGTAATCTACACTCTATTTTAAAGTTGATCTATTTATTTGCAAAGTGGTCATTTAATTTTTATATTTTTTATTAATTAAATTAATATTTTTATTTTCAATTAATTAAATAAAATAAAAATCATTAAATTAATAGATATAATAAATATAATAATTTAAACTCAAAAATTCACAATAAGAATAACAAAATATAAATCCAAATTTAATCAATTTATAAAATTCAAAGATAAAGAAGGTCATTCATCGCTACAAAAGTTGATCATTTTAAATAGAAGCTCACTAATGGTATATTTAAATCAAAATTATGTTATGTTTAATTATTTCGGGGTCTAATGTCATTTTAATTATGTGATAAAAATAATTTTTTTTAAATAATCTTATAAAGTTTTATTATTTTGCAAAAATATAAAATAATTGGAAATATGTTGTAAATTTTATAAATCAAAGTTAAAATTGACAATTAGTAATTAAATAAGAATTAAATATACTTGAAATATTTTTTATGGGGTAATATTTAAATAATGTGTTAGAGCAAAACTCAATTTTGTTATAGAATTACTCTATTATAGTGAAAAATAGAGTAATGGTTGGAAGATTCTCTAAGAGCATATCATGAAAAATATTCTTTATTTTTTAGTTTTGTCTTTTTAGACTTGTGGCATATGAACCACTTTTCCCGGAAACGAACAAGGCAACACCTATGACTTTTTATGAGAATTGCCAATAGACAATCAAGTATTCAACGATACAATAGACAATCAAGTATCCAGATGCTCATCGACTAACTTTTTAACTGAAAGATTCTGAACGTTGACACCAAAAGATGTAAACAAGAGAAAGTTGTAATCACTAAAAATCCAACATATTCTCACTTTGCTTACATTTCCATTGGTGCAATATCTTGATCACCTAAACCACCTTGTTCCACAGGTGCATCAACACCAGTAGTAGCCTCGTCCTCTTCTTCCTCGGGAACTTTCTCAAATGTATCAATCACCTTTTGTACCATTTCTTGGTCCACGAAATGGAAGGCTTCGCCGACTCCTAGAACTGAAACTGTGCACAGCGAGCACTTCAGTGTTTCTCCTTGCAATGTTTCTCTTATGGCCAAAATAGCATCTTTAATCAGATCCTCTCTTGATGATTCTTTGAAGCTCTCGAATCTGCGTTCCAGATAAGTTTTTGCAGCTTGTGAACGAGACCCAATAGCAAATGCTTGATATTCAAAATAATTTCCACTAGGGCAGTTGTAGTAGAGGTGTGCACCTGACTCATCCAATCCACCTACTAGTAAACCCACACCATAAGGTCGTTTCCATGACCGTTGGGTACATACCTGCTCCAAGAGAAGTATGAAGAAGATAAATAAATGTGTTCACTGATGACCTCAAAACAGAATTGTTTTACGAGGTTTCTTGTAATCCATTGAAATTATCAATACAGCAACCCAGCAATGAAATCAACTGAATTTGTGGATATATAAATCCCAGAAGCTAAATCTCGCAAGAGAATCTAGTTTCTAATCGTCAAGAATTGATCACTGATAAACTTTACTCCAATTTCACAAACTTCGAAACTATATAAATCTCAAAACTCCCCGAATCTCAATTTGACGATAAGAGAGGCAAAATTAGAAGCAGGTAAAGAGAAATGTGAAGTAACCTGAGCCTTATCCGCGAGACGGACGACGAGACGGCCAACGGGAAGAGGAGATTCGTAGGTGAAAGAGTGATTAATGGACTCAGATCTCATGTAACGAGAGAGAACACGACCATCAGCAGTAAGACCAGCGATGGCGACGCCAATATGGTCATCGACCTTAAAGATCTTTCTCTGATGGGAAGAGAGCTCCGATTGGGCTTTATTGACAGAGGCAAGGACGACATGGGAGTGAGATCTGAGTCCGATTGCGGCGGAGCCTTGCTTCACAGCTTCCATGGCGTACTCTACCTGGAAAAGCCGACCCGTTGGGCTCCATGTAGTAACATCTGTGTCGTACTGGTTCCTGAACATCTTAGCTTCGTCGTCTTCGTCTTCGTCGTCAAGAGGGTTTATATAAGACGCCGAAAAAAAAACTTTTCGTTTGCTTCAAGCTACGGATGTCTCTCTTTTACCGGGAGAAATGGGCTTTTCAAACTGGACGGACCTTTTAAGAATTTCATTTCTTTTTGCACCCAAATACACCTCTTTGATTTTTTTTTTTTGGGTCAACAGACCTCTTTGATTATTATGTAGAAGTATTATATGATTTTCTTTTTTCATCTTCCGTTGATAATAATCAGAGAAAATTTATATATACAAGTATAAAAAACAAAATACACAAATCTCAACTATAAGGTTCGAGATTTTTTTTTTGGGTCAGCAGGCCTTATACCATAGAGACAAGGATGGTACATGTCACGTCCCCGAATTTCACTAGTTGACGGGATGTGGAAAAGGGTGAAAGGACTTAGGTCCTTAGGAAGGTTACGGTCAAGTGGACTAATTGAGGAACGTGGGAGTTAAAAACCAAGATGTTAGAAGAATAAGATAGAATTTTCAAGTGGATTGTTTATAATCAAATTTATTTATTTAATTATAAATAGTCCAGTGACTCCTCAAGCATACCCAATGTATAGTGGTGGAAGTCTAAAATATGTCATAAGAGCTATATAGGGGGTGGATATAGTTGGGTGGCTGGCCGGACTCAAGGATTAGGCCTGGATGGAGCCATGACCCGCATATTCACCCGATCATGGTTGGGAAACATGATCAAAGATGTCGAGGGAAAGATCCAAGGATTGATTCAAGGGAAAATTGAATCCATTATTAGATCAAAGGGATGAACAGAAGGTTTGATCAAGAACAAGGGAGGATCCGAATGTAAGAGTTAACCATGATCAAGGAATGATCGAATGACTAAGGAAATAAAGAAGGGATCATAATGAGGGTTTGAATCTAGCTCGGGAAGCTGAAGAATCGAGCTAAGTGAGCTGGGGCAGCTGGTTCGCAGCTCAGTCTAGCTCAAGTCAGTCTTGGCTAGCTGAATAAGCTAGGTGGGCTGAACACTAGTTGGGCAGTCGAGTTGAGCTGGACAGTCGGGTCAGCTGGGCAGTTGGGCGGTTACGCCAAGTTGCACATGTTCGGGGAAATTGCACATGTTTGGGTAAAGTCATGTTCGTTCGAAGAGGCACGAGTGGTATGGACGGTTATGGGCCGAAGTATATATATACAAGGCTTTTGGTCATTTCGCGGATAGACAATATACACAAAGAAAAAATCTGAAAAATCTAAAATAAATTCTAAGGCATCGAGTGAAAGGAAAGTTAATCGTGGGCTTGGAAGCGTGAAACATTCGGGCCGGAATAGAGAATACGCTTGGGAAGATCAATCCGGTAAACCGATCTCTGCAAGCAAAGGTGCGTGAACGACTTGGGTTAAGTATGGAAGAGAACCGCTAGTGATACGGTCAGAATCAAACCACACTTACGCCTTGTCAAGTATCTAACTAAGGTGATTTCTAGCCTAGATCAGAACCCGCATTCGGTAGGTGACTTGAGGAGATTGGAAGATCGGATCCAAACCTTGAGATCTTAGGTCGAATTCTGACCATAGAACCGAAAAGAAACCTAAGAAACCTTGGGAAAAACATGGGAAATGATTGGGTTAAAACATGCATATAGACCGTTCTGAAAGCATAACTCGCGCACTAAGTAAACCTTTAGGTTACTTATCTGATAGTGACTTTCATGTGATAAAGGGGATCGTGGGAAAGACTTGGCATAGCGCGAAGACTCATGGCCGAGAAGATGGGTGGTGATCAACTCGAGATTATGTTAGGATCATTTATGCTAAAACTTGTAATAGCCTATAGAGCAAACTGTCAAGTTGTAACGAATCCCAAGTTTAATAAATAAAGAATCTTGTTTATCTATATTGCTTCCGCATTACATATTGACACTAAGATTGTAAAGGCTTAATAATAAAACGAACCTCATACGGAAAAGACATCAAACGACTAAGGCATTAAAACGAACTGATCTGGCCGAGAACACTTAGTGTTTCAGTGTGTGATGACCTTTCAGACTTAGTCCGGAATGGGGCGTCACAATACACATAAAATAAGAAAGCAAACAATGAATAAATTAAGGCAATATGAGAGAACTAAACCCCAAAGCCAATGGTCATAACTACTCTTGACAACAAAGTTGAAGAACCCCAAACCGATCCATCTGAAAGTTCCATCAAAAGGCCAAGTGAATCGACTAAAGCACATAAGAGGAGATAACCAAATAAACCAGAAAACAGGACTAGTCAAACAAAGAGCAAGCAAGGCTGATAACATGAAACCAAAGGTGTCAGAAACAAAAAACCGACCCTAAATCTATACTCGCAGACGAACCAAGCTGACTAAAGAAGAAACCAAAAGTCCAATCGAGGACTGCTTCAAACACATCTGAAGCCATGAACCAAACCTCACATTCGAAAAAGAAAGAGCCAAAGAGAAAGATAAGACCGAGAGACTAACCAAACATCTCACGTTATCTAGGTACAAGGCTTCGGCACGGAAAAGGAAGTGGTCGCCGGAAATATGAAAACTAGAACAAAACGATTCTGAAGCCCGAATCAAAAGCAGAGGCGCGCGCAGAGGAGGGAGCTCTGGAAATCGGAGACCTTATAAGGTCCGCAAGCAGAACCGGCGAACCTCAATAGCCTAAATTAAAACAGCAAATAAATACACCCTACCAAATCTTGAGTTGATTCCACAGAAGACCAACCTGTATAAAAACCGACACCTAAGAGAAGATAAAGCAAACGAAAAAAAGGGGAGGCGACGCCGGCGCGGCCAAGCGCCGCCGCCGAAGAAAAGTAAAGACTAGGGTTCTTCACGAAAACAAACGCTTGGGAGAGAATAAGATATGTATTAAATAAATGTACTTAATAAGTGTTAATAAACGGAAAAAACAAGAAATTATGATCTCGGGTTTTATCAAAAAAAGATTCATTTTTCTTTTATAAAATAATTAGTCTATGAACAAGTTGAATCTCTAGAAACAAAGTTCGTACACAAATGAACTCAACTAACTATGACGCAAAAACGTGCCACTCTAATGGATTCAAAACCAAGTGAATGCATTCTTTTGAATTTGTGATGATTAAAGTGAAAAAAAATTGAACAAACACTTCCTAGTCTATAGAAGACTAAGAGGCTCTAAATGGAAATGTGATATGCATGTATGCCACTCAAATCCATTATATTAGTTGTCTCACTCTGAAATTGTAAGACTCATCCCAAACTAATAGTGGAGGCCTTTTACTTCCAAAAATCACCGATGTAACAAACAACGTGTGAATGCATAAATTATGCATGAGTACCCTCCACTACTGCTAGAGACCTAGAAGGGACACCCTTTGTGTGGAGCATAATTTGCAAGATATCACCCCTTTTGCTCCCTCACCGCTAGATCTACAATTTCTATTGTGACCACGATATGTTGTTGAATAACATATCGTTTCTAACCCACAAAAAATTCTGGGATAAGATGGAAAATAAATTAGAAAGTGATGGCAAGAAGAGAATCACACCTCTTGATGTTATATTTCATAGCAAAAAGATGTTGTATCGAGTATAATTATGAGTAAGAATGAGAGTAGAAGGAATATTTCTCTGATGACTTTCCATAAATAGCTAAAAGGCACTGTAAAGAAACACAATACCACCATATTTACACATAACCAAAACGTAAAGTTAATTATTGAATTAAAAATTTAAACCACGATATAACCTGTAACAATAAGACTCTCCCATGGGAACACACAAATTGAGTTGGAATTTGATAGAGCCCATCTTTGAAGAATGGGTGGCAGATGAAAAATAACAAGATTGATCGTATCTCATATGCTACTACTCTTCAAAATTATTGATATACCTGTAAATTTCTTCTTGCTTATCGGTCATTTACCGCTATATCCCTTAAAAGGGCTTGCCACACAAAAATATCAAAATTTCGTTAGCGCCTTGACTTTTCAGGAAAGCTCCTTGAGATCATTAACCAATGAAAATTGAAGGAGAAACTAGGTTTTCCTCCTCTTAAGTAGGAATCATGACAACATAAAAATATTTGATTGTATACTTTCCTTATTAGTTGAAATGCCAACAATAACCATCATTAGATAAGCAAAAGAGTTTGTGACTTAAAATCAAGAGAATGTCTATGAGGTTAATCAGGTATCTTAAGAGTGCAAGATTCCAGGTACACGTGTTCACCTCAAAAAGTTCTATAACCCTTAAGTATGGGTTAAAATCATGTCTATACCACGTATTAGAACTTGCTTGTCCTCCAAAATTCAATTGTCTAACAATACCCTTATTTGGAAACTGGAGACCAAAGTTGATCAAAGTTCTTGGGAGATTAAGGATGTTGCTCTTCAAATGTCACTCAAACCATAAAATGGCTACATTGACTTATGTGTTTGAAAAGACAAGAGTTCTCTAAAGTAACGACCTTGCAAAACTCGACCAAGCATCATGTCTTTTTTTAGAATAGCCACTAAAGTTGCTTAGAAAACAAAGTCTAATTGAAGTCTTTAAAAAAATTAAAACCAATCAATTATTCTAATTTTCCGTAGGATCTTTATTCGTATGGATCGATCAATATGTGTTCTTTAGAACGCTGGTTCGTTTGATGCCACCTAGATCAATCGATCTGACCTCTACGTTAGCTCTAACTTCTTGGATCGATCGATTACTCCAACGCCATAACCAAATCAATATGTATTCGTATAGAATCACCTTGTTTCTCTCAATATGGCTCAAACACCTACAATTCCTGGAAATCACAAAAATAACACCGAAACACTCTAATAACATTTGATAGCACTCAAAAATTTATACTAAAAAGCATTAAAACCAAATTATAGAAATTATTTATAATATATGTTGAATTATATATATAGTCATTTAGCTATCTGTATCACAACATAGCTTCCCAACAGTCCAAATCCAACTAAAAAGAAATTTTGTATCAGGTCAAATTTGATTTTGTTTGATTCAGATTTGATTAAAGTCGAGCAAAATTTCAATTTTATATAAAGATGTAGAAAAAGAAATGCTTTTCGTAAACTTAAGAAAATAAAAAGAAGAAAAGGGTTATAGTGAGAGATGCGCTCTGTGTCATCCCTCCATTCATTCAGGTGGGACAAAGCCGCGAATGCTCTTCCACTTTATTCAAAGTTTTTATATCATCCCGCCGGAAGAATATTCCGTTCTTACTCTCACGGAATATCCGCTATCTACTTCTTCTTCTCCTTTTTCTGCTTAACTAAGTTTCGTATCTCCCTTCATGGAAATTGACGTCAAGGTTGATTCGAAAGTGGAAGAAGCTAACCGCCTTCTTCCTCCCTCCTCTAATTCCTCTTCTTCATACTCCGAAGAGGAAGAATCAGAGGCTGCCTTCGAATCAAATGAGAAGATTGTGATCGTCGACGCCGAATCTGCCGACGATCCCGCCGGAGATGCCGCACCTCCTTTCTCATGGCGAAAACTGTGGCTGTTCACCGGTCCAGGTTTCCTGATGAGTATAGCATTCTTGGATCCGGGGAATCTAGAGGGAGATCTGCAAGCAGGAGCGATCGCTGGTTATTCTCTGCTATGGCTTTTAATGTGGGCAACCGCCATGGGGCTACTGATACAGATGCTCTCAGCTAGAGTCGGCGTCGCTACCGGCAGACATCTGGCTGAGCTTTGCCGCGATGAGTATCCAACTTGGGCGAGATACGTGCTATGGTCTATGGCGGAGCTGGCTTTGATCGGAGCTGATATACAAGAGGTAATCGGAAGTGCAATCGCTATTCAGATTCTTAGTCGTGGCGTTCTGCCACTCTGGGCGGGCGTTGTGATCACGGCTTCAGATTGGTAAATCTATTCGAAAACACATTGAATCTCAATCTCTACTTGGATCATCTTTTACAAATTTTGAAATTGGCTAATGAATTGTATTGCAAAACAGTTTTTTATTTTTGTTTCTAGAGAATTACGGTGTGAGGAAGTTAGAAGCTGTTTTTGCAGTATTGATTGCAACTATGGGTTTGTCATTCGCTTGGATGTTTGGTGAAACCAAGCCAAGTGGAAAAGAACTTTTCATAGGTAATAAGAGTCTCTTTGCTTTGAATGCTTAAACATAAAAAACGTCATATCTTTGGGTGTGTTCATGACAGGTATTTTACTCCCAAGACTTGGCTCAAAGACTATTAGACAAGCCGTAGGTGTTGTTGGTTGTGTAATAATGCCTCACAATGTATTTTTGCATTCGGCTCTTGTACAATCGAGAAAAATCGATCCAAAGAGGAAATCACGGGTCCAAGAGGCGCTTAATTACTATTTAATCGAGTCATCGGTCGCCCTTTTCATCTCTTTCATGATTAACTTGTTTGTGACTACTGTCTTTGCTAAAGGATTTTATGGAACCGAGAAAGCTAATAACCTTGGACTAGTTAATGTGGGTCAGTATCTTCAGGAGAAGTTTGGTGGTGGGATTCTCCCGATCCTGTACATCTGGGGAATCGGGTTGTTAGCAGCCGGACAGAGCAGTACAATAACCGGTACATATGCAGGACAGTTTATAATGGGGGGTTTTCTGAACCTCAGGCTTAAGAAATGGATGAGAGCAGTGATAACAAGAAGCTGTGCTATTGTGCCAACCATGATAGTGGCAATTGTGTTCAACACTTCTGAAGCTTCATTAGATGTTCTAAATGAATGGCTTAATGTGCTTCAGTCTGTACAAATTCCTTTTGCTCTTCTCCCTCTTCTTACCTTAGTATCCAAAGAAGAAGTTATGGGAGACTTCAAGATTGGCCCTATTCTTCAGGTTAATTACTATAATGCTCTGAATTTTCCCACGAGGGTATTGTGAATTGATGGGGTTTATTGATTAAGTTTGTTTTTGCAGAGAATAGCTTGGACCGTGGCTGCACTTGTAATGATCATTAATGGGTACCTTCTATTGGATTTCTTTGTATCAGAAGTTAACGGGTTTATGTTTGGAGTTATGGTCTGCATATGGACAACTGCATATGTAGCCTTTATAGTCTACCTCATTTTACACAGCAACTTTCTTTCTTCTTCATGGTCTTCCTCTTCCATTGAACTTTCCAAAAGAGTGACTATCTCCGATACTTAGCTGCACAGTATAACTATCCTCCAAGATATCGTCAAGTCAACAATACATTTCAAAATACCAAAGTGGTAACAATAGGTGTGACATCACAAATATCCAATGGCAACTCTTTGTTGTACTTTTTTACTTAAGAGGTTGTGAAAACGAAATGATATTCCGGCATATTTGAAAGAGGCTTTCACATGATTACATCAGAACATAAATAAATCAAAGCTCATAGCCGTTTTAAAAAGAATGGCCAAGCAATAAAGGAGTTTTGTTAACTAGAGTTGCTTTGAACATAAGTTAAAAAGAGATCCTAAATAATAAATAAACTGCCACTTGTTACAGCTATATACAAACCAAAATTCAGGCATTTAAATTTTCCAAAACATAAGCTTCTCCCTAATGATAACAACCTCAAAGAAAGCAAGAGTTAACTCAGGTGATACAGGCATGGTTGCATCGCATTCTAAAATGATGTTGTTGCAATTCAACATATTACAAGTTTAAGTTACAAGATTGTAACGTTGATTTTGTAGGACCAATAATTTCTACACAAGGACAACTGATACATGTAAGATTATTGAAGAACATAAACTAAAATTACAATACTAAATGAATATGAATTAAGAAAATTGCATAGGCGAAATTATAAATCTCTTTCCTTAAATTTTTAAACGCTATGTAGTGTGACAATGGCGGTAAGATTCCAAAGATACAACTGCGAATATGCATTTATGTCTCCCAACTACGAAGAACATAATCTCACGAATCAAAAATTCTGTGAGTACTCTCTAAAAAAACAATATAAGAAACATATGAGAAATTGTTGTGGTTTTTGATCTCTTTGATCATGCCATTATGTTATTTGTTGTCTTCCAAAATCTCTTTTTTACATGAAAAAAGAATCGTTGGTTATACCCACTACCATCATGGAGAAACAAACTCATCATTTAATAATAATTCACAAGTCATTTTTTTTATAACTTCCACCTTCTCCTTTTGACACCTAAACTTTTGCTTACATGTCAACACTATAGTTTTCACTTCAATTTTTCTTTTTAGTTTGATCTAATTACATGACAAAAAACTACTAAATTCTTCAACCACTTATACTCCACTATCTACATTTTTCCCACTCCTCATTCCCTCTTCAACGTAATTCTCTCAAAAAATTATCTTTCTTTTTTCTTTGTGATTTTTTATAAATATTTTTCTTTGTGATTTTTTTTTTCATCTTTCTCTGTCACTAATCCAAAATTAACATGTTTTATGGCAATAAATTTATAAACTTCAAAGTATCCATGATAATGCATAAACATGAGTTTGTATCAAATTTTTGCAATCAAATAAGAAAGTATGAGTGAATGGTAATATTAAGCATCAATATTTGATTTTTGTTTATTTATGTAACTATATATATTTGGTTGTTGCAGAAAAATCATCGGTACCAGATATGTCGTGAGAAGACATTCTTCCAAATCAAAGTAATCTTGCTTGAATCAAGAGATTGAAGGAGAAGAAGATATGAGGATTCAAAAAAAGTGTGAGTGAGTTTTTCTAACAAAAATAACACAAATCAAATTTTCTTTCATTAATCTAAAACCGAGAAAATCTTCATTTTGAATGAAACCAATATTTTCTCCATATTAGTGAAATGCAAATTAGAGTTATAATTTAAGAAAAGTTTGAAAAAAGAATCATACAAACTATTGAAACAAATCTTAGTTATTTTTTGTAAAATTTATTAAATATTTTTTCATCAAGTAATTAAAATGACACTTCGTTAGAAAATGACACTTCGTTAGAATATATAAGATACAAAATATAAAAATTAATTAAATTAGATGTTATAGATGTAAAATCGATCAAATTTTTAAAATATATTAGTTTACATAAAAAATCTCACAAACATATTATTTTGATATATCATTATTGTTTTCCCTACATTTTTGATTTGCTGCCATTTTTAAGAAGCAATCAAAATTAGTATATGACCAAAAAAATCAAAATCAAAATTGATATGAAAATCAAAATACTGATCCTTATCACTCACAATCAATATTTAGAGAAAGATTATATCAATTAATGTGATCAATTTTTAAATAAACAGTCAATTTATTAAAATAAAATTAGCCCGTGCAAATGTGCAATACACGGGTAACACTAGTTTTACCATAATCTGTGAATTGATATAGTGGAGTAGATATTATTTTGAAAAATTCAAATACAATAATATACTTTATGGATTTTATTTCTTGTGTTAAATAACACAAAAGTTTACACGGTTTTGGCTTTTAAAATATAAGCTATAATGTCCGATTAACATAATCAAACCCAAATTCAATTTTTTTGTCAACTATATTCTATTAAATTAAGGTAATAACCCACAAAAAGGTACATCTTAACCCTTAATGGGAGATTTGCTGACCCATAATAGGTAATTAAACTAAAACAAAAGAGATTTCTATCCTGTAGATCCCCAAAAAGGAAATACTACCTAGACTAATATCTAGATATAGAGAATCTCCTAATAACTTGCTTGGACGGTAAATAACCGATCGAGAATCGGTATGCAGAAAGTGCACC
The DNA here is from genome assembly GCA_900406375.1 of Iberis amara. Lineage (NCBI taxonomy): Eukaryota > Viridiplantae > Streptophyta > Magnoliopsida > Brassicales > Brassicaceae > Iberis > Iberis amara. The sequence continues at coordinate 11,038 of OVAV01000171.1, read as the reverse complement.
CTACGGATATGATCTCTAAAACCTAATACAATGCAGTTGACACTTATGAACTTATAATTACATGCACACAAAAGAAGCTCAAAGAGTTTACAAAAAAAGAATAAAACAGGGTCCATGATTAGGCCCAACCATCCAAAAGGACACTTGTCATGTGAAATCTTAGTTGACAAACGCAGCTGCACCGTCCGATGAAGGAAAGCCATCTCCGTGCTTGCAAGCAAGATTTCACAAGCAGAAGTCCAGAGCAAATGATTATTGAAAAGGTCGAAACGCCACTCAGCTTCTTCATCAGCATCCTCACCGTTAAACCGAGCTCCAAACTTGAAAGTCCAGATCCACCGCCCACGATCTGTATCAAACCAATAACTACACAAGGCGGTCAACAAACATGACGACAAAAAAGAGATTCGAAGCCCGGAGACCATCCATTGCCGGGAAAACAGAAGCCGTACTGGCAAAGCTTTGACCAGCAAGGATAGGTGAGGGAGTCGAAGGTTTTCCAGTGCATGCATGACGGGATAAAAAAATACAGAGGCGGAGTAAGGATGAGATAGAGAGGATAACAAGCGAGAAGAGAGATGATAAAACAAAAGGGGCGGAGCAAAAAGCCGAAGAAAAGAAACGAGAAAAAACAGACGCGGCGGTGCCGGCGCCGGTTTAAAACCGACCACCGGCGCCCAACGGAGAAGACGGTTGCGTTCAGACAAGGTAGAGAGAAGGAGGAGGATAGTTAGAGAGAGGTTAAAACTTTGTAACCCAAATTCAAATCTAAATATCCAAAGTGTGTTGTTTCTTTCTTTTTTTTTAAAAAACTTTTTGAGTTACAAACTTCAAGTTCACAAAAATATTCACTTTGGAAATCCATTTTTCATTCACAATATAACTACGATTTTTGACGTGTGAATACACTATGTCATAGTGGTCATTAGAAAATGGTTTTTAACCATTTCGTCAAAAACGAGTTCCAACAATCCTCCACATGAATAGAAATGACTCTAGACACATGATAACTTAACAAACTTAACCTAACTAGACAAGACTTGACAAGGTCAATAAAAACGACTCGAGAGTACAACGTAAAATCCACTGTATATGAGTTGGTTGTATTTTTCAGCCTTGAACCAATCATTATGAAAAATTATCGGATTTACTCGACCAGGAGGAGAACCTGATGTCTTGAACCACCCGGGTTTTGATGTTAACCTAGACAATAATTATCACACAATTTCATTCTCTCACAGAATTCGGTCCTCTATTATGTTCATTTTGGCCTTGAAATTACTTGGTTAATCATGAGTGAACTTAGAGAATATACCCTCACCTTCATTCTCCTAGAAACGACCCCATTTCACACTCACAAGGTGATCTTTCATAAGCCCTTTTTAGAAGAATCATGTTGTACTCCACTATTTTCGAGCTATGAAATCATTAAAGGCTAACACTTAACCTTATCACATACAAGTTTACACTGTTTATCATCCTAGGAACTAGCTAGAAACGTAAGTTTCACAGTGCTTTAAACAGATCCAGTTTGATTTAGTTTTCCCTTTGGGATCTCCAGTCATGTAGGTGAGGTATCCATCAAACGTTCTCTTTAAGTTGTAGGCTTTAAACTCATTCCTCTTGTGATTTAACTACTTGATCTTGGGACAAACCTTTAGTAAAAGGATCTGATAATTGTCATTCAACTTTATATAATATTTAAGATTACACAATTTAATATGAAATGTTTAATGGTTTTATGTCTTTTTCTTGTATGACGAAACTTACCATTATACAAATTACTCAATACACGGGTTATAGTTTATTCACTATTACACCGTACACGTAATACTTTTTATGAGACATTTGCTCAGACTGTTGTCTTGCAACTCCCACCCTTTTAATTATTTATACTAAGGTATTATACCTTTCCCAAATGCATATGACATTTTGTCAATAATTTTAGGATGGTAAGCAACGCTTCCCCCACATTTCAGATGGTAACTCTAAATAATGTAATTTCACATTCATCTTAGAGTTTTATATATATATATATATATATATTTTTATTTTTTTTCAAAAAAATATATTAGGTTAAGATGGTGTGTCAGTTCATCATAGAAAATAAAATATTATCTCAATATATTGGCATGTAAAACTAAAACTGATTTTACGTTGTAAATGTATGCATTTATTAACGTTTTATAACGTATACACCTTTGTGAAAACATTATTTATTTATTTATTTTATAAAAGAAAACATTATTATTATTTTTTTTGTCGTCAATATATTATATTATATAAGGAAAGATACAAACCTATAAAAGGTACAATGAATCCCACCAGGGGGAAGAGACAATCCCACCAGGGGGAAGATACAAACCCATACTAAGTAAATGCTCTCTATAAGAGAGAAATAAACTATTCCTAGAAGGAACATAAAAAGTCCCGAAGGACCAAGTCCCGAAGGACCACGGGTATTGGAAAAGAAGTTTTTTCCAAACCGCAATAAACCCAAATGAATCCGAGAGAACGATATAGAACCAAAACGGGACAGTAGTATGGGCATTGCACCCTCATAGATTTGATCCAACCCACCTAATAATATAATGACGACTAATAAACTAAATAAACAAAAAAGAAAGGCCATAATACAACTACTAAACTTGGCAAAACCAAAAGCTTGATCCAGATTATTATTGGGCCTAAAGAGATATTGACAGAAGCCCAAAATCCAGCCCATCATCTGATGTTGTTGCAGAAACCCTCGCGTTACCAACCTCTAGCCGCCGATCAACAACCTCCAGTAAGGAGCACGTCCGGTGAATCCGAACGTCCACCATGCGCCACCATCGCAACCGGAATAACATGAAGAGCTCGCAAACACCATCAGAGACAGACATGGTAGACAAAATTCCATCTCCCACGAAGATCCAAACCGCCGTAACACTCCTCGGAACTGACCAAACCGGATAAAATCAAAGCCAACAACATTCCGACCAACCCCAAACCACATGCAACCCGAACACCAGCTTATAGATCTGCAACAAATAAGAGGAATTGAAAGCCCAGGCAGATCGGCGTAGAAGGAAGCAGAGAAAGAAGTTGCACAGAAACGGCGATGATTAATCCGATAGATAGAAGGCGTCGAAGAGTGATAACAGAGATTTGATCGGGCAAAAAGGTGAGAGGAAACTGAGAGACAGAAATAAAAGCGAGAATCAAGACGGGGGCCGCTGAGCGCCGACGAGAAGACCGATCACCAGCGACGGAGATGGAGGTCGATTACTGTGATCAGCCGAGAGAGAGAGAGAGCAATATTAAGAGAGAGAGAGCTCCTTTCTTTTTATTTCGTTTAAAGTGGGAAATACAAATTATTTATATGCATTCACTTTGCATATTATAATAATGACAGTGATTATGCACTTTAAGCGACACGTTTTACAACAGTGAACAACGTTTGCATGTCATCACCTAATTTGCACGCTGAGTTGCATTTAACATTCATAAACATACTAACATATGTATGCACACTCATAATTAAAAAAACCTCTCTCCTCTCTCTCTCTCTCTCTTTCCCTTTTTTCTCCCTTTCACCGCCGCTAGTGTCCGGCTTCTTTGTCAGCGTCGCGCGGCACCCCCTGTGCAATTTTTCTTCGTTTTTCCTTTTTCGTTTCTAGGTGTCGTGTCTAGTCCTCGCAACGACCCTCTTGTTCGATCTGCCTCTCTCGACCACTAGTCCCGCCGCTTCTTCCTCACCAGACTCTACCGCCTCCTGCTGATCAGATCGGGACAACTTAAGACCCGCATGTGCCTTTCGTCGTCTTTTTCTCCTGCCTCGCTGTTAGTTACTTCCTCACTTCCTCGATGGTGTATGTGGTTGCATTGGACCACTGCAGGTCTGCTCTGGCCGCATCTTCACGGCTCCATTTGCATGCAAAATGGCATGCAACATTTTAGAAGCATGACCGCCTGTTTGTGCAGGCTTTCCGATGTCACAGGTATCCGGTGACGGCGAGCTGCTTGGAGTTGTTCGCTTACGTTTAGGTTTAGCCCTTTGGGCCAAATTTTGGGCCTTCCCTCAATAATGAGCTTTTTCTTTTTCTTTGAGTTTTTCTTTCTGTGACTTAATAATGTTAATAATGTTAAGAAGTTTAGTTTATTAGGTCTTAGGGATCATTTTTCGGGAATCCGTTTCCTATGCTACGCTCCCACTTCAGTTCTCTACCATTATATAGGGATGTACGGGCAACGTCTCTACGGAAACGGTTTATATCTCTTTTAACATTCCACTTGTCGGAACTATTTCTCTTGGTATAGTTTTAGTATTTTCATCNATCATTTTTCGGGAATCCGTTTCCTATGCTACGCTCCCACTTCAGTTCTCTACCATTATATAGGGATGTACGGGAAACGTCTCTACGGAAACGGTTTATATCTCTTTTTAACATTCCACTTGTCGGAACTATTTCTCTTGGTATAGTTTTAGTATTTTCATCTATGGATAATCACAAGTTCCCCTTGAGGGATTGTAACTTTTAGTTATGGGATCGATACCCTTTGTGGGTATCCCTTAATCTAATTTACTATCTTGTTGACAAAAAACACACGTATGCATGTGACAGTATGAAAACCATATTTTTATTCATGCACTTTATTTCATTCACATTGAAGAATTATTGAAGAACATAAACTAAAATTACAATATCAAATGAATATGGATTAAGAAATTTGTAGAGGCGAAAAATCTCTTTCCTTGAATCTTTAAATGTCCCGTAGTATGATGGTTCATGGCGGTAATATTTCCAAGATATAACTGTGGATATGCACTTCTGTCTCCCATCACCGAATAACAAAGTCTCACGAATCAAAAATTCTATGAGTAATCTCTAGATAACAATATAAGAAACATATGAGAAATTGTTGTGTTTTTTAATCTCTTTGATCATGCTATTATGTTATTTGTTGTCTTCGAAAATCTCTTTTTTATAGGAAAAGAGAATAGTGGGTTATACCCACTACTATCATGGAGAAACAAATTCACCTATATTTTAACATAATCCGTGAATTGATATAGTGGAGAAGATATTGTTTTGACTAATTCAAATACAATAATATATTTTATGGATTTTCTTTCTTGTGTTAAATAACACAAAAGTTTACAGGGGACTGGCTTTTAAAATATAAACATAATGAAACCCAAATCCAAATCTAAATATCCAAAGTTATTTTTTTTTTGTTTTTGTTTTTTTTTTATAACTTTTTGAGTTGCAAACTTCAAGTTAATAAAAATATTTACTTTGAAACTCCATTTCTCATTCACAACATAACTACGATTTTGACATGTGCATACACCATGTCATAGTGCTCATTAGAAAATGGTCTTTAACCATTTCGTCAAAAACGAGATCCAACAGATATTACCTTAGGGTGCTGGTATTTTGCAGAGAATAGCTTGGACGTCGCTGCACTCTGCTCGTCTGCTTTGCACTTTATGTATACTTCCTAAGATTTGATTCTGTTACATCACAAATGAGATTTAGAATACACTAAAGTTTCTGCTTACCAAAGGATGTTGTAACCGGGCAAGAAGGACAGCCGAGAGAGATGGCATAAATTTCACATCGCCTATAATCTAACATACTCACTTCTGATACTTAGCAACAAAGGAACTCTATCTGCAATGGTGATTTCTGCAAAGATACAAATGCCACATATCATATCTATAAGAGATTGGTTTGAGCTTACCTTGATAATCTTCTTGTGCAACCATAGTGAATTGTCTGCAAAACCAACATAAAAAGGGCAAGACAATCAAAATAAGGACAGGCAAAACCACAAGTGATTCTATACACTCAAAAATATATACATCAACTTGTTTCATTACAATCGAGCCTTATAAATTTTGTGGTTGTTGGACTTCCTAGTTCGGACAGCAGAGCAACAAGTATATTTGCATCCATTGACAGCAAATTTTGTTTTGTAAATGTATTATCGGCGATGTAACAGTAATCTTACCTATCTCTTCATATTGCCTACTAAAAAAGGACAAAATGAAGCAAAGAGGATTAAGATGCTTACGGAGCAATAAGCATTGCAGAAACTCCCACAAGCTGAAGCCTCTGCTTGTTAATGGTCTTTGTGGACAAGAATCTATACACATAGGGTCTAGTTTTTGAAGAAGTGGAAGACTAACCCACAATCGAAAGTATATTTAAGTGAAGGGTTCCGGCTTCCGAGACCTTCATTTATTTTCTATCGATCTGTTTTGAATAATGAAGTAAAGTAAAGTACACGAAAGATAATTTGAGTAAGAACAAAAGTTTGAAATGCAGATCCCTTTAATACAGATTGCTCATATGTAAGATAGATGTCTTTCCTATTACAGTCCTTTTTTATCTATATACTCATAATTAAGGGGCTGACTGTTTATGGTTGTAACTGTGACTTTTAGCTTTTATATTTTAACAGTAACAGTTGGACTTTAAAATGTGGCTGTTACTTAACCAAAAAATTAAAAGTAATGTTTTGTTGACTTTTAAAAATAACTTACGTTGAAGGGAAAATATAATTTTTTGGCGGTGAGAAATTTTAGGAGTGATTTTAGGGCTGTTAAAGCATTTTAACAGCAAAAGCTTGATTAGTTATTTTATTACTTTGAGGACTGTTATTTTTTTTTTAAGTCCTTACAGCCATTAAAGTTTTTTTACAATCACCCCCTAAGTTTAAAAGTTTGTTGCATTCCTAATTGTTTGACAAACTCGTTGTCATGTATCTCGGGTTAATCCGTTCTACATACCACGTTAGCTTGCTAAGTCAAATCTTATCTTATGTTAAGCTCATCATAAATTATGCTCGTAATCTCCGCTTCTTCCGAGCTGTGCTATCCTATCCTTTAAGCTTGAGTGGACAACCTTGAAGTCTAATGGGTCATACTTAATCCTTCAAATTTCTACGCCTGATCTGGGTGAAGTCCAACACTAAAAGTTAGACCCCCCAGATTGTTCTGCGAAATACGAGATGATGGATTGAGCAAGATTTCAAAAGATCAGGTCGTCCAGAAATTCAAGGATTGCTTTACATAAGATTTTTCGCAAACGATGAGGAGGTAACCTCAAACTGTTTGGATTCAGAATCTAGACAGTCCCTCGTCATGGTTACCCTATGCACCTGTAGTCATTATTACGTCGGGAAAAAAGCCGATTAGTGCATGTACATCCTTAATGGTTACATTTTCGGTCACTCATTTTTTAAGCTTACTTAACAACACCCACACTGTCATAATTTTTGAATATTGTTATCATACCAGAAAAAGTAACTTCTTGGTGTCTCGTACCGATACACTGTTAGGTTATCAGGTAAAAATGCAACGTATACAAGTAGGAAGCTGACTCAGATTCGTTGATTTAGGTCTAATGTCAAAACCACGTCGTTTTAGTTTCATATTTTTTTTTAAATTTTTTTTGTATTTTTAAAGTTAGAAAATAAATCACCTATCTCTGATCTAATGATTTTATTACGACTTAGCACGAGTTCATCTTCTTTTAATGTTGTTGCATCTTCGATCTAATGATTTTAGTGTGCATTGCGTTTGGTAATCTCTTGATTTCACTACCTTCACGGGTCAAAACCGTGTTGGAACTCATTTTTGTAAAAAGTGATTTTTGTCAAAATTAAAGTAAATTTGAATGAGAAATTAGA
>OVAV01000170.1:0-23086 GCA_900406375.1 Iberis amara | reverse complement strand
TTGCTCACCCAGTCACCCGTTTCCTGGATTTATGGTGGGTGCTTCTGATTTTAGCGAGTTTTATAACGATTTAAGTATAAGACCCAAATCATGTTATTTATCGGGTTACCAGATTTACTTACCAGATTTACTGTTATAGCTGCATATCTATGTTAGACGTGAAAAAGATGCTTATTTTTTATATAGCAAACACATTTACAATTTTTCAAAATACAAATATTTTAAAAGAGAACTCGCGTGGACCCGCGTGTCCACGCGGGTATTCATCTAGTATTATTAAAGATATGTTCCACCAGATTAAAAAGCAATTAATCCACCACTTGCCCTTTCTTCTATTTATTGTCAATTAAAACCCATTTTTATCAATGATAAGTCTGCATCGAATCGGAAGCGGAAGCGTTTGGAATCGCGGAAACAAACATTTAAAATAATTAGAAAATGGGTGCGTGTTGGAAGAGCGAATATATATGAGTAACTTTTTGAAAAGCAAAACTAAAATGTTAAAAAAAATATCTATCACAAATTTATAGATAATGTATTCACCTATATTATATTATTTTTTTATTTGTGTAAGAGTAAATAAATTATTCAAAATATATTTTCAATAAAAATGGTGCAAAAAATATATCAAGAAAATTATCATCCAATTGAAATTATTTTGATTGTGGTCTTTTAAATCATTAAAAAGAAAAGTAAAAAAACTATGAGTTTAAAAAATAAAAACGATATCATTTCTTATGTATCCTAAACTGATTTTTTTCACTATGGTAAAAACATATTTGAAATATATAGAGCTTCCTATTTATTTATTTATTTATTGTGATTCCAATTATGGAATCGATGCTTTCAAAACGCTTCCCGTAAAAGAATCGACGCTTCCAAAACATTTCCAAATTAACTAATTTTGGAATCGTGCTTCCACGACGCTTCCTCTCGTTTCCAGAAGCTTCCGATTTTGAAGCAAGAAGCGTACCTCCGAGTACGTAGATATCTAGTGTTTACTGGAGGGTGTAAAAAGATATGTAGACAAGAATTGGACTTAAACATCTAGAATGCAAAAGCAAGTATGAATGGTATAAAGCAAAAGCAGCATTAGAGAATAAAGACCATACAATAAGTTGGTGTTTTCACGAACAAAGTGTATACGGTTCATTAACAAAGCGACAATATTGTCGGCTAAAGAAAAATTTTGATTTCAGGAGCATCAGCATGAAATGAATTGTGATCACACTTTGTTTGTTTCACATTGGAAGCAAAGTTACTCTCTTTGATTCGGTATTGTGATTAATCAAACAACGACATATGAGTTCTTGGTAGCGTAAAGACCTTTATCTTTTAACTCATACCCTTGTAGTATAAAATAAAAATACTCTAAAATGAGAAAATTGGGTAATATGGTATTAAAAAGTTTTATAATTTGCTAAAAGGGTATTTTATAAAAGTCTTTGTATTTAGGTACTTTTTCTGTTTCGTGAATGATAAATTATTTGTGAATGATGAATGTGAATTGTTCGTGTGAATGGTAAATTGTTTGCGTGAATGATGAATGATTTATGTGAATGATGAATTGTTTACGTGAATGATGAATGTTTCATGTGAATAAACAAAAATACCTATTTTTAAATAAATAAAAAAACAAAAATACCTATTTCCAAATTAAAAACAAAAATACCTATTTTCCAAAATAAAAAATAAAAAATACCCAATTTACATATTACTCTAAAATAAAAGTTGAGCTTAACTTTCAACTTATACCTTTCTTGGCATTTTGGCTAAGATCAAACATAATATTTGTTATTATCGGTCAAATATATAATATGTGTATCGGTTCACACAATTCTAACTCAATCTTTTAAGAGAGAATACTCATCAAAATAGGATGTTATCTAGGCTTTTATGAGTCGCCAATGAGTTGCACTACTTCACACGCTTGACTCATTCCACCATTCTAATATACTTCAATTTTTTGTCGATATATTTGAAAGCACGCCATGTATAAAGCTATCTTTACTAACATAGTAAAAAAAAAAAATTAAGAGCTCTAAGAGCTTGACATGTGGTAACCCTACATAACCTAAACACACCCACTCTTTAAACCAAACCACAAAATAATCGATGAACTACATTAAGATTTTTCACCCAAACCAATTAATCCACCAACCACAAATAAACCAAAGTTGGCTCCACATCATTTGGTTCCATAACAAGAAGAAGAAAAAAATGTTAACATAAACAAAATTTAATTTACCAAAATCACTCTTCCAATCAAATGTTAATTATTAGGCACCCTTTATTCAATCAAAACATTGGACATCAAAGAGAACACAAACTGCTATCGGCTTACAAACAATGAGTACAAACTATTCTTCAACGATCACACCACCATAGATGATATTGTTGACGCTTCATACAACATTTCGGACGAGTACTTTTTGTGTCCGCCAATTTTCAAATGTCAAAATGATGGCTGACAAGGGAGAACAACTTCTATGTCTTGATTTGAAATAATATCTCATGTCTAAGCTCAAAGCTACAATATACTAACATTTTTTTAATCTCTTTTGTGTAGACATCATTGCACAAGTGACACGTATCCGATGAGCACACAAAAGCAAACCCAAAAACCACCAAAAATTTTCTCCTCACATGTACTTTTGCTAGGTACTAATTTACTTCGATGTCATGAATTGGTCATTTTTGACATGAAACTATATGTGAATAGGTGTTACTGATTTACTGTGATTTGAAACAATTTTCGTAGCGGCATGAAATGAAATAGGTAATGCATGATTAGTAACGTAAAGAATGAAAACATGTCAAATTTGTGAGACTGTGATGTATAGAGTATGGTCGGTTTTTGAAAAAAATATTAAAAATATAGTAATTAACATTTTATTCAATTTTACTTTGACGTGTGTTGCAGCGGTGATATTTCGTACATCTCACTACGGGGGAAAATTCACTACCAAAATTGAGGAAGAGCTAGCACAACTGAAAGCTGGACCAATCATAATAATTGTAACCGGTGTTAACCCGGAAACAGTTGGCGGTTAGTGATCATTACAAAAAAAATAGCATGTTATTATATTTGAACATGCTACTCACTATACATAGAGGACTTCTATACCTAAACGCCACCGCATCAACATGTCCGAGAATTTCAAACAGACAAGCATATTTTCTAGCGATTGAAGCAAGAAAGCGCAATCGATATTTCTCCTATGTTGGATTTGGTCTTCATCTGTGGATAACCAGAAACACTTCTCTTGTTTTTTAGTTTTTTAAGTTTCTCTTTTTTGTTTGTAGCTTTGGTGACAGAAAAAAAAGAAACATCACCCCCTTAATCCTTTGTTGTGTATAGTGGATAATTCAGACCGAAACCGTAAGTTTTAGGGGTGAAATCGTAATAAACTTTTCTATACTGGGGCCTAATTTATTTTAAGCTTATTGGGCATTAGAATAGTTTCACTTAGATCTATGGGCTAATTTAGAATTAAAACATTTTCCGAAGAAAAAAATAGCTTGAAGATCTGGTTCAGAAAATTTTCTCTAGTGGAAAGATCGGGATTTTCCACAACGAAGAAGAATTTTGTTTCTGCTGATCAGCAGCTTTTCTTCTTTTTCTCGAATTGATCCATTTGGATACTTCGAGAATGGATCCTAACCAGGTGAATTCAGCTTTCTCGCTACTTCCTCTACGCCTCATTTCTTGACGATTATTGTTAATTTCTGAGTTCGATTGCATATCAGATTCTTCGACTAACCTCAATTAATGTTTCGATCTGGAAGTTACTATGTTGGATCTTTGTTCTTCGATTTGGTCTATGAGCTAACGATTCCAAGAAAAATGTGCTAATCGTTTTTATTAGCAGTTACTTTGGTTATAACAGTGAGAATTGCTGCATCAATTCCTAAATCGTTTTTGCTATTATACTTGAGAATTTTCTATAGTTGTTGACTGTTTCTCATACAATTTGTGTTTTCTAAATGCAGCAACCAGTTGAAAACTATGCGAATCCAAATACATGTCTTTTCCATGTTCTCTTTAAGGTACAAACAGAGTATGAATCCTTAGTTATTTCTTTAAATGTGTCAATTAGATAGTGTACAATATTAACAAGTTTGTGTTTGTTAATCTTGAGTCAGGGACTTGCGTTGGCGTTTTATATTCTCTCTGCTCTCTTCTTCAATAGCTTCGTCATAATCTTTGTTGTGACTGTTCTTCTTGCTGCTCTTGACTTCTGGGTGGTTAAAAATGTGAGTGGACGTATACTAGTTGGTTTGAGGTGGTGGAACGAGATTGATGACTTGGGAGAAAGTGTGTGGAAGTTCGAGTCTCTTGACCAGGAGGTTAGCCTTTCTTTTTTCTGAATGTTTCTGCTTATTCAAAAAGAATGTGGGTTAAATCTCTTTATAAATGTGGGTTTGTGTTTCCCTTTCCATTTCTTGAATACTTATCTGTTTCATTTATTTGTCTATATTAGTCATTGGCTCGGATGAACAAGAAAGACTCATGGCTTTTCTGGTGGACACTTTACCTAGCAGTGAGTATTTCCTATCTAACACTATAGTTGCAGGCTTGAACCATATGCCTACATATTGCTTGAATCCGTTTGCGATACTCATGAAAATTTAATGGAGGATTAGGAAGAATCTACGAAGAATAAGCCAGAGTTAACATGACTCTAAATTCCATAATGGTGAAACATATGTTAGGCAAAACTGGTACATAAGAATTTGGGGGCATCATTTTAGTATCTCACATTGACTATAAATGGTTTGCACTCTGCATGAGTGGGCTCGTACCATTTAGATAAATCACATGCAAAGCCATATTGCAAAAGAGCAAGCTTAGGGAGAAGTAATCTTGGGCCATTATCGTCCATATCGATTCAAGGCATTGTTATTGTGGATATTAAAAGTACAATAGTATATTCTATGAACCCACATTGACTAAAACCTATTGGTTCAGTTACCTTGCAATTGACCTATAAAGAGTGAGATCTTAGCCATGAGAAAGTATCAATGGATTCAGTGTCTATTGTTATGTTTAATAGACAGTACAAATTTGTGAAATTTTTATTGTTATGTTTTTAGGGGTTATTCACGGCTGAATCCTTTTTTTGTCCTCATTCTTCAGGCAGCTGCGTGGTTTATCTTCGGGGTATTTTCTCTGATAAGGTTTCAAGCTGATTATCTGCTTGTCGTTGGTGTATGCTTGTCTCTCAACTTGGCTAATATCATTGGCTTCACCAAGTGCAAGAAAGGTAAAAGATCCTTCATTGATTCCACTTTTTACTATTAATATCTTTAGGTTCATATATTGTGGTAACTTCTAAGTTGGCATTTTCATAAATTTTGTTGACAGATGCAAAGAAACAATTTCAGCAGTTTGCTACACAGACAATAGCATCAAGGTTCCAATCAACAGTACAATCTGCCTTCACCCTTGTCTGAAGATTAGAAAGACTGTTTTAAGGGTTTAGATAAGAACAGTGTACAAATCAGATTTGCCAAAAACAACACATTTGTGTTATTTTTTGACTGATTGTTTTACAATATAATAGTCTTTTTGTAAGGGTGTAAGAGGTACTATATATTCATCTTTTTCTATGTATTTTACATTTTGCATCTTGTATGGTCTTTTTTTTTTGACATCTTATATGGTCTTATACGTATACTTAATCCAGAAAAACAAAAAGTTTCAGAATTTTCAAGTCTTTGTAATTCCACAAAATATCACTAGAATAAGTTTATATATCCCATATTCTTAATTATTTTAAAAATACTATTATATTTTTTCCTTTTTATAAATAGCACAACTATTAAATTTGAATTTTAATAGTTTAGGATTTGGGTTCACTAATTAGAATTTAGAATGTAGACTTTAGTTAGTGTTTATTTTTGGGGATTTGAAGATTACATTAAAAAATTTTAAACTATTTTAAATTTATGGTGTTTTGGAAAAAAAAATACATTTTTGTAGTATTTTTTTTTATAGAATACCCAAATTAATTGATTAATAGGATTACTTTTACTTTTTTATAGTTTGCTAAAAGATATTTCGTAAAAGTTTTAATTGAGATATTTTTAATCTTGTGAATAGTAAATAAAAACGTAAATAATGAATCTTTACTATGAATGAAAACAAAAACTAAATTTTAAAATTAAAGAACAGAAATATCTATTTAGAAAATTAAAAAAAAAAACATAAACTGTTTTATTTCTAATTAAAATCATAGTCCACTAAATTATTCGAAACAAAAATCAAATCCAAATAAATTTGTGAAGTTGGGCCATAAAAAAGCCCATGATCACATCTATATACACGTTACAAAAGACACTTCTGTCTTTTGAGTGTTCGTGAAAATCTGTATTTTCTTTTATCACAAATCCAAAACCCTAAGAATCCAATTTCTTTTGATCCTTCCTCACAGCGTATTCCCGCCAATTTCGTCATTGATACTCTCATCATGTCTACGCCAATTCATCGATCTCGTAGGGTTCCGTCTCCGGCGAAGCAGAGTAAGAAATCTCCCAAAAATTCCATGTCTCTGAGACCGACTCAGAATCGTCTACCTAATTACCTTAAACCTGGCTCCGCCGTAGAGATCAGCTCCGACGAGCCTGGCTTCCGCGGATCTTGGTATCCAGGAACGGTGATCACCGCTCCATCAGCTGATAAGAACACCGTAAGATGCCAGGTGGAGTACACGACCATCTTCTTCGACGAAGGTGGGAAGAAACGGCTGAAGGAGTTTGTTAAATTGACTCAGCTTCGTCCTCCGCCTCCACCAATGTCTGAACGGGAGAAAGAGAGAGATATTACGGTAGGTGAAGAAGTCGACGCTTATCACAATGACGGTTGGTGGGAAGGGAATGTAACTGAAGTTTTGGAAAATGGAGAATTCAGTGTTTTCTTCAAAATCTCTAAGGAACAGATTAGGTTTAGAAAAAATGAGTTACGATTTCATAGAGAATGGTTAGATGAAGCTTGGAAACCTCCATTAGAGGAGGAAGCTGAAGAGGAGGAATCAGAAGAAGAAGAAGAAGAAGAGGTAAGACATTTCTCACTGTTTAGTTTGTCTTCTGATTTCAAAACCTTGAAACTATTGTGCTTCAAAGCCTTTCTATGGAAGTAATTCATTTTGAATTGATGCAGGACATTTTAGCCAGAGTGGATCCTGAAACTACCAAAGCAATAGCGAATCAAATATTCACCATTGGTACACTTGTTGAAGTTAGTAGTGATGAGGAAGGTTTCAAGGGATCTTGGTTTGTAGCTAAAGTCATTGAACCTATTAGCAAAGACAAATACCTTATTGAGTACAGAGACTTAAGAGAAGAAAATGGTATAGAGCCTTTAAAAGAAGAAACTGATTATCTACACATAAGACCACCACCACCAAGTGATGATGATGATGATGATGATGTAGATTTCGTTGTTGGTGACAAGATTGATGCATTTTACAATGATGGTTGGTGGGTTGGTGTTGTTATAGAGAGTATACAAGATGGAAGCATTGGTGTTCGTTTTAAGCATTCGGGAGAAAAGATGCGGTTTGGAAGGAAAGGTCTTCGTCTACATAAAGATTGGATTAATGGAACTTGGCAGTTACCATTGAAAGGAGGAAAGATAAAGAGGGCAAAGGTTTTGTAAGATTTTCTAAGACAAGTTTATACTCATATTCATTTCTTCTTAAGACTGGATTCTTCTGATTATGCAGATCTTTCCATGTAATCGAAACGTGAAACCTAAGAAGGTATTCGAGAAGCAAGAGTTCAGCATTGGAACTTTGGTTGAGGTTAGCAGTGAAGAAGAAGGATTTGAAGATTCTTGGTTTCCTGCAAAAGTTGTTGAATACAGAGGAACAAACAAATGCATTGTAGAATATGATAATTTGAAAGGTGAAGATGGGAAAGAGTCTTTGAAAGAAGAAGTTAATGTTTCACTGATGAGACCTCAACCACCAGAGAGGATCATGGTTAATCGTTTTGAGAAGCTTGACAAAGTTAATGCTTTGTATAATGATGGATGGTGGGTTGGAGAAATTACAAAGGTTCTTGCTAAATCATATTACACGGTTTACTTTAAGAAGACTCAAGAATTGCTAAAGTTTCATCATTCTCAATTAAGGTTACATCAAGAATGGATTGATGGCAAGTGGCTAACTTCTTCTTCTAAGGTATGAATCAATCAAATTCATTTAGCTAGACATGACTTTTCGCAATCAAAAACTTTCGTCTTTTTTTTTGTATTGGTACTAACCAAAGTTCCCAAAGTTAAAAACCTTATAAAAGTATGATGATTCATCCCATAGTTTATAAAATACACAAAACAGAAAAAGCCTTTTTTGCACCAGAACTCGAAAAAAAAAACCGAAACTTGAACATGGCAAACATCAATAACAGATGCAAAAGCTGCATATTTGCTTTTTGCCCAAACCAAAAGATTTTCAATTTGTTTCTATACCTTTTATCTCAAACAAATTTGAATCCACCCGCAGGAGCAGCGGTTTGATTGTTTCCGAAATTGAAGACTTGTTGTGGATTTTCACTCCCAACGTCCTGAAGATTCTGCTCTTCCTCTTCTTCTTCAGCCCAATATCTTTCTAAGATCTTAACAGCTTTCTCATATATCTCATTGTTATCATGTGACTGAAGGTTTTCAATTTTGTCCAATCCATCTGATTCTTCGATTATTTGAGCATAGAGATTCACTCCATTGTTTAATCCCATCTCCTTATCAGCCTCACCAACTTTAAGAATGTTTTCAAGCCCCTCTAAGCACACTGTTACAATCCTCGGATCAGGGCAGATTAGAAGATCACAAAGTGGTTTTATACAGCCTTGGTTCACCATATATCTGCAGGCAAATACCTCTGTTATAAGTACTTTTTAAATTTTGAGATTGTTTGCAAATGAGCTTAGGAATAGAGATGATGACGTACTGAATCTGCTCATGAGATCCTCCTGAGGTTGCATTAGAAATAGCCCATGCAGCTTCTTTCTTTATATCAAACTCCGCATTTTGGAGTAAGTGCACAAGAGGAAGGATTATTCCAGCACCAACCACTGCCTATTGTTTCAATTATATAACATCATCAGAAAATTGCATATAGCTCAATGTATTCTGCAACAACTAACAAATATTATATTTATATATATGAAAAAGCCTCGTACCTCTATCTGAACTTTATTTCCAGCAGTAATATTCGAGATAGTCCAACAAGCTTCTTTTTTAATACTTTTCTTATGATTTTGTGTAAGCAAATTATATAGGTGGGGAAGTACACCACTATCAATAATAAACTGAAAAGCAAACATACAATCACAGTCAAAATCCCAAAACATTAAAAAGACTTGCTCTTCATAAATCATACCTGTGTCTGAGAGTCATCACCAGTTACAATGTTCCCAACAGTTCGAAGCGCTGGAATGAGCACTGTAGGTGATGGGTGACTTGAAGAAATATATATATATATATATATATATATTAGTCAGTACACAAAAAGAAGAAGAATATAAAGCAGTGAGAACATGAGCACTTGTTTTTGCAAAAGGTACTAAAAAAACATCAATAGTTTAAAGATGGCATCACCACAATTGAAAAAGACCAAATTATAAAGGCACTAAGAATCTAAAGGAACTAACCTCAGAAGCTCCACAAGTCGTGGACAGACACCTGCCTCGATCACAGACTGTATCTTATCATTGGGGCCATCTGAAAGGTAGGATAGAGCCCAGCAGGCATCTGTGAGAACTTCTTCATCGTTTATAGAGATAAGCTGGCGAAGAACTGGCAATGCAGGCTTCACCTAAAACATATGAATAACCAAGACTATGCTTAATATGAGGAACGCAACCAAACAAATATAACTAAAAGAAAGGTGAACTGTAAATCATAAGCTGTCCAGTAAAATCAAGAATCGAGATACATGAGAGCATCTATTTCTATAGTCCTACCTGTTCAAATGGTGTTGGTGGTTTACCACGACAAAAATTGGATAGAGTCCATGTAGCATTCCTTAGCATAGATAACTTTGAATTTTCGTTTAACTGAGCCAGCAATGGCTCAAGAGCTCCATAGCTTAGAACAAGATTTCTGCAGTTTGGAGAGTCCCCAGCAACATTTCCCAAGGCCCACACTGCCTAAATTGGATATCATGTAAGAAACGATTAAACTTGTAACACCTATAACTATAGAAAAGCACTAAGCTAACAATAAATTAATATCGCGAAAGACCACCCAGGATTGTCAAAAAACAACAAACAAACCAAATAAGACCACTGAACTTGAAGGCATATGTTCTGGTCGCAATATAAAATGGAAGTGCAAGTGAGAGCTGAAGTTAACTAGGTAGTTAGTGGTAAACCTGCTCTCGAACGTCATCACTAGCAGAGCTAAGAAGCTGAACGAAGATAGGAACCGCTCCATGATCAATCACAACACGAGTATGATCTGATGTTCCAGACGCAACATTAGTCAAAGCCCACGCAGCCTCAAACTGCAAACAAAGTTTAACTTAACCCACCAGACCAATCTTGATTCTTTAAGGTGTCATTAATAAGGAACAAACATAAAACATACCTGTAGTTGTGGATGGTCTTGCCTTCCAAGAAACTCCACAAAACGTGGGATAACACCAGCTTTGATCACTTCATCAATTGGAGGACTTCGTTCTGTTTATCAAATCATATTACGAGGAATCATCAGATATCTATAAACACTCAAATAGCCTGAAAACGGAATTTGAAGAAACGTATACTTACCTATAGATAATAACTTTCTAAACTGAGTAGTGGCTTCTAGCTGAGCTTGAGGATCATCAGAATAAACACCTTGTACCATCATTGGGATACCTTCTAACTGTCAAAAGACACGAAAAGCATCAAATCGTTGTTTCCACAGAAACAAAAAACCTATC
The DNA here is from genome assembly GCA_900406375.1 of Iberis amara. NCBI lineage: Eukaryota > Viridiplantae > Streptophyta > Magnoliopsida > Brassicales > Brassicaceae > Iberis > Iberis amara. The sequence goes on along the minus strand of OVAV01000170.1, from coordinate 12,158 downwards.
CTTGACTAGAAATTTAACATCCAAACCATTAACAAGATCATCAGATCAGAACTATGAATAATGATCGACATACATGATCGGATTTGAAGTCATAACTGAGAGAAGGCATGACAAATCTGAAAGTCAATTACAAGCTCTGAAGTTTTCAAACAGCGACTCATCAATCAAAAATTAGGGAATATAGAGACTCTTTCTACAAAAATGAGATCTATAATTTAAAGGACTCATCACTGACTAATCAAATCCTATGATCCAAAACACGCAAACGAAATTCAGATCAGCGAACATACTCGTTTCTCAATTGCGGCTGCGTTGTGGAGAGCGTCGAGGCCACTTGTAAGAGGTTGCTGCTGCTGAAGCATCATTCCTTCGCGACGCTTCTTGAGGAGACTGTCCTCACGCTTGTTTTTTCTAATCTCGACGAGATTGTCTTCTCTCCTCCGCCTCGCTTCATCGGCATCGACACCTGTCTTGTATATCTTCTTCCTTAGCTCAGCTCGTGTGCTCGGTCTCAGCGACATCGTTCCTATTCTCCTCTTTCGTTCTCTCTTCTGGTGACTAACCACTTCGTCTAGATCTTCTCTCTTGCGAAGAATTGAAATTGGAGACGAAGTGCTCTTGGGTCGGATCCGGGTCGGGTTTTGATTGGATGTTTGAGGTTTTTGGATCCTTCCTTCTAACGAAGAGGTATGGCGCTATTGCCACGCTGTCACATTATTATTTTGTTAAAGTAGGGGCTGATTTGCAATTGTGTTTTAAAAGGCGTATAAACTATGAAAAAAAGTTTTGGGGGGAACAAACTATAAAAAATATTTAAAGATTTTCAAAAAATTATTTTTAAGTTTTAATTTCTAAAATATTACACATTTTAAATCACTCAAAAATATCATATTTATATTTTATTTTAAAGATACCAAAAATTTTAAATTTAAATAATAGCTCTAAACCGCAAAATTATGTCATACTTATTTCAAAACTAAATTATAAACTCTAATTAGTAGCCAAAACCCTAAAATATAAATTATGAACCCTTAAAATTTAATTTTTTATGTTTATGGTTTTTTTTAAAGTATTTTTATGGTATTTTTAGAATTATTGGGAGTATGTAGTATTTTTGAAACTTATTTTTGTGATGTTTAATGGAATTCCTTTTAAAACTAAACTCTAGTTAGTAACTTAAATCCAAATATTTTAATTACAAATTATTAAAATTAGTTTTTATGTTCGTGGTATTTTTGGAAAGAAAACATTGTAATTAGGGGTGGGCGTTCGGATTTGGTTCGGGTAATTCGGATTTTGGATTATTCGGTTAGGGGCATATAGGAACCATTTGAGTTATTTAAAAATTCGGTTCGGATCTATTCGGGTTCGGGTCGGTTTTTTCATTTTTATTAGGATCTGAAATGGAACCGAAAATCCAAAATATCCGTAAAAAATCCAAATTATCCGAAAAACCTAATTAAAATCCAAGTTAATCAAATCAAAAACCCGAAATATCGGACGAAAACCCATAAATATTCGAGTTATCTTACTAAACACCTACTTTTTCTACCTAAAATTCTAACTATCTGATCATAATTACATATATAGTCATATATATGTGGGTTTTTCGGTTATACTTTTGGTTTTCGGTTCGGTTCGAGTTCGGATTCGGTTTTTTGGGTTGAGATATATAGGATCCGTTCGGGTTATTTGAAAGAACGGTTCGGTTTTGGTTTTTTCGGTTCGGATTGTGATTTATATGTTCAGTCCTAATTGTAATGATTTTTTTGGAACAATTAGAATGTGTGATATAATTATCTCACGAAATATTTTCTTTATGGTATTCCGTATAAAAAAATTATTATCTAACTGGATTTTTTTGAAAAAATTGGCTAGCAGAATACTATTTTCTTTTATAATATGCTAAAATATATTTTAAAAAAGTTTTTGTATATTTTCTTTCTCGAATAACAAAAAACAAAGAAGTGTCGAAAATGTATAAACAACATAATAGGAATATATAACTTTTACAAGAAAGTTGTCTAAGAAAATTGTGCTTCCATTTAAATGCATGATGAAGCGAAGAATGTCTTCCCCAAAATTTTTTTATTTAGATATTTTTTATAAGTATTCTAAGTCTTGTAAGAAATCAAAGAAACAAACTTTATATTTTGAATAGACAATCAAATGCGCACATGTACAAAATACTCATTATCCTATATACATGAAAAAGAGTAATGTCTAAGGGAATGAAAAGTTGAAAACCTCGGAAGAACATCCACTTGGGGGTAAAATTAGTGTCCAACCCCTTCTCTCTCTATTTTTCTTCTTTCTCTTTTTTCTCTTTTCTGATATTTTCATATATAAGATTTTTGAGACCATTGAAGGTAGTACGGAGCTCCACCACCGGCCAGCCGGTCGAGCCACAAGCCTTCGCACCGCGATCCCCAGGCTCGCCGACGATTCCAGTTTCGGCGAAGTTCGCTTTTTCATCTTGGATCTCTCTTCCGTTTCAAAACTTTTTCATTATTTCTTCCATGCAGATTCATCGATTCGGCGGTTGGTGAAGAAGTAACTACAATGCGGAGCTTTCCGGCCAGTTAGCCCGTGACGCGTAGTATGGAAGACGTCGTGGTGAGGAGTCGTAGAACCTTAAGGTGCCTTCTTGAGTCCTTCTGTCGGCGGTAAGAGAGGCGGCTGAGTTATGGTGGCGATGCGGGGACTATCGACGTCGCGAACCACCGCTAAACCAAGACCAAAGGTAGTTGGACTCGTCCCTGGAAAACGCTGGAAATCTACTCTTCTTTCTCCTATCCCCGCGTGGTGTGTAATCTCTGACCAGATCTTTCCTCTCCTCAACAACAATCGTCTCGGTGGGTGGCGGTGTGGGTGGCAAACATCGCTGTTTCGGAAAGTCGCTGTCGAATAGTCGGTTTCATCTCCGGCGGGTCCGCAACTTGACGGCGGCGGAAAGCTTCGGTAAGATTCTCCTACAGTAGCTAGATTTTTTGAGGCTCATTCTTGGTTCCGAGTCGGATTGGATCTCATTAGGCACAATTCCAAATTTGTATGGGCTTTAAGTAATGTTTTTGTTTTGAGATGTAATTGTGCTAAAAATGTATAAGGCTTATATGTGGAATAATAAATCTTAAAATCTTTATTAAACAAAAAAAAAACATCCACTTGACGACCCATAACTATTGGATATATCATTTAACGTTGGAACAAAACATTTACATTTTCACCACTAGTTGGAAGTTTAATAATTCATACATATTATTATCTTCAAAAAAATCGAAAACTAAATTCATTATCTTATCAAGATGTTCCAAAGGTTGACCATAAAAAAAAAAGGCATGAAATTAGAAAACATATCAGTTCGTTAAATAACGCCAAGTGTTGATTAGAGAGTGAAGAACCCTTCACGGCTCAAGCGATGTTTTGTCACAATTTGATCGGCAAGACCGATCTCTAACAGTTTTTTTACTACGAGATTTTACAATTTTATTGAGTCAAATTCTTATTAAAAATGCATATATTTTTTAATATTAAATATGGAGTAGAAAAATCTAAATCTGATTCTATGAGATTATTGGCCGTAAAAGAATGAATCAAATTTACCTTTAGGTTCTTATATTATGGGTGAAAAAAAACTTACCTTTAGAAATTAGATCTTCTGAAGCGAATACTTGTAATTTTACCCTAAAATACATATTAGAATTTAGAAGGGAAAAAGTGAAGAAGCATTAATATAAAAAAAAAAATTGGAATATAACACAATTTGTCTTGTGTTTGATACAAAGTAAATAAAACATAAATGAGTTATTAAAAAATAAAAAAATCGTGCATTCCAAAAAGACCACAACAACTAAAAAATCTACTATTACCATAGGTTAGTACGAATCAAAATCAAAATCAAAATCAGAATCGGAATCAGAATCATCGCTGATAATTTCGACGCATTGACGTTTCCCTTCTCTCATAGTTTGGTTCGTTGGTTCATCTTCTAGAAACACGATTCTACTCCCAAACCCGTTTTCAATATGGTAATCTCTACGTCTCTGAAAGTCAGACAAAACCTTCCAAGCAGTCTTAATGATCCTTAAAGCGGACTTAGTTGCAACAGATACCTTATTGTTAGGACCAAGCTTGACCACAAGGTTCATGTACTTTTTCTCTATAATCTCGTAGCTACAAAACGGACTAGAGATTCTTAGAATATCATAATGAGTAGAATTATCTTTTCGTGATCTCCAATGGATTTGATAAGCAACAAGAACTTGTGAGATTGTACAATGGTTTGAAGATGTGTTTGGATAGCTAAACGTTAAGGCTTTCACAATGCCGATTGCTCTTTTGAGATTGCCAATTTGGTACTGTTCTTCGGCTAATCTGATTTGGTTGCTAGAGAAGATTGAAGGTGACTCGTTCATCTTTTTTTTATTTGGTTGACTATGAGAGTTGTATCATGGAGATGAGTTTATATAAGGGGAGAAAAACGGTCAACGTGATACAAGGGATTGAGAATATTGCTATGAGGATATTAAGAGAACAATGGGAATTAGTTACTTATCCAAAACTTATGAAAAAGAAATTTGTAAAGTTATCTAATATTTAATTGTATATTGCAAGGGAATATTTTAGATAATAACGTGTATGTAGTTTATCACCAAAAAAGTAGTTTATTAGATATCCGTACAAAGATTTATTAGATATCCTTACAAAGATTGTCTCAAAATAATTTTTCATTTAGAAGTGTATATTTGCACAAAATCTTATAAACCAAAAAAAAAGTTCGATATTTGAAAGAATAGTATCAAAGATATGAACGAAATCTATTTGGATTAAAGATTTATAATTAGCCTCTAAATATGCGTTTCCTAATTATCATTGTTGTTTTAAAAAATCCTAAAATTTCTAGGTTTGCTATCGATTTAAAAGCTTTTGATCCAGAAGTAGACTAAATTGTTATAAAAATAAGTTGCTTTCTATTAGTGAGATAATTTTTAGACCTTGTCATCTGTTTTTGGATCTTTCCACATTAATTAGAGTTTTGTGGCTAAATAGTGATCAATTAGTAACTACTTTAGATTGAGGTTATGGTTCTCTTCATTTTCCAGTCCTACTGTTTTTATGTTTGTTTACTGATCGTTGATCCAGTTACAGCGATCAGCGATTGAAAATTTTGATCACTATTTTTTTAGTGTTTAATCGATGCTTTTAGTTATTAGATCAACGTTCAAAATTCATGTCGCTGCAAAAAAATAAATAAATTAAGTAGAAAAATAAATAAAATTAAATATATAAATAAAATAATTTAAATGAAAATAAATTTAAGTAAGATAAAATAAGAAAATAAATAATAAATAATTAAAATAATTAAAATAACAAATAAATTAAATAATCTAAATTATTTNTAAATTATTTATATAAACTTAAAAAACCTAAAATTAAATTATTTCCAAAAATAAAATAAATAAAATTAAAATGAAATAATTAAATAAATAAACAAAAATAAAAGGAAATAGTATGTAAAATAATTTTTTACAAAAAATTAAGTAAAATAAATTAAAGTAAATAATTAATAATAAATATTTTAAATAATAAAAATAAATTNTAAATCAATTAAATAAAAAAATTAAATATTTCTAGAAACTAAAATAAAATAAATTAAACTTAAGCTAAATTAAATTAATTAATTAAGTATATAATTTAATTTATTTATGTATTTTAAATTAAATAAGTAATTTAAAAATATAAAACATTATTTTCAAGACTTAAGATAAAATAAGTTGAAAAAATTAGCATAAAAAATAAATCTAATAAATAAAATAATTTAAAATTTTATAAAATTAAAATAAAATAAAATAAAATAAAAATTGTTTATCTAAAAAAATTAAAAATGAAAATAAATTAATTAACTAATAAATTATGTAAATTAATTAAGTTAAATAAACTAAATAATTGACGTAAGTTAAATAAATTATGAAAATTAAATAATTAGTCGCTAGCTACTGCAAAACAAACAACACATCGATCAGTCGTAGCGACCAGTCGTAGCGACCAGTCGCTGGCGACTGTAAAACGAACAACATAAAATCGTTATTGCTAGCGATTGGTCGCTACCCCTAGTGACTACGAAACGAACAGGGCTTATATATAGTACATTGATACAAACATATTAGGATTGAATTCACAAACTAGTCAAATGAATCAATGTTCCTTACAAACACAGATTCATAAACTCACCAACAAATAATTTGGATTAAGAAACAATTCTTATGTTGATGAACTCAAAACACAAGGAATTACATAGAGAGATTCAAAAGAATTATCATTCAAAATGTTAAGAGTGATTACAAATGATCCAACGAACCTGCTCATATAGCAACAATCTCTATTTTCCATCGTCTAACAAACTTCTCAAAAACTCCATTCAACTCATTACATGTGTCCCTCTCTTTCCAGCTCATCGACTACTAATTACTGTATCAAATCCTCCCTTTTTCGAAAACCTTGACCTCAAGGTTTAAATTGAAACCTCTTCATCACATCAAACAGAAATTTCCAAGTAGATTTATCTTGTGGTTGATTTTTCCACTGAATCAGAACCATAGTGGCTGGCTTATTATGCCTCTTAACCATTTTCTGAGCTAGAACACAATGAAGCTCCTTAACCAAAATGTTTGGCAATATTGAAGATAGAGTTGTTGGAGTTGTAATGTTACCAATCAAAATCTTGAGCTGAGACACATGAAATACTGGATGTATTTTTGAATCTGCTGGTAACTGTAATTTGTAGGCAACATTTCCACAATGACCAATGATCTTATAATGGCCAAAGAACTTAGGAGAAATTTAGCTGATTGGATCTCATGACTATAGAATGTTGGCGATAAAGTTGTAGCTTAACATACACATAATCACTAGTACCAAATTCTCTATCAGAACGATGTTGGTCCGCAGCTTGCTTCATTTGATGATGCTGCATGTAGCAAATGGAAACGCAAGATCAACAACATATTCTCCTTCTCTTGCAAGCTACGAGCCACTACATCGACCTTAGTTTCTCCTTGTAAGTAAGGTAAATGGACCAGAGGTGGCTGGCCATAAACCAACTCAAAAGGAGTAGATTGAGTAGAAGAGTGAAAATTGGTATTATACCAAAAATCAGCCAAAGGTAACCACTTAGAACATAGATGGGGTCTATCACTACACATACATAGTAGAAGGTAAGTCTCCAAGAATCTATTAACCACCTCTGTTTGTCCATAACTCTGCGGATGATAGGCAGAAGAATACTTCAAGTCTGCTCCCTGCAAAGAGAATAGTTCCCTCCAAAAATCACGGAGAAACACTAAATCCCTGTCACTTACAATAGACTGACGAAATCCATGTAACTTAAACACTTGATCCAAGTAGACTTGAGCCACATATGAAGCTGAATAAGGGTGTTAAAGTGCCATAAAGTGAGCAGCTTTACTCAGTCTATCAACCACTACCAGAATAACACTCTTCCCAAATGATATAGGTAAACCATCAATAAAATCCATGGAGACTCTTGTCCAAATGGCAGCTGGAATTGACAATGGTTGTAGTAAACCAAGTGATGTCACAATCTCATATTTGCATTTCTGACAAACTTGGCAACTGCATAGATAAGAATGAACATCATTTTCTAATCCCTTCCAGTAAAACAAACTCTTAACATGATGCATTGTGACATCTCTACTGGAGTGGCCACCAATACCAGAGCAATGTAACCACTGCAAGATCTGGTTCTTCATATTCAAGTCCCCTGAAACCACAATTTTACTATTCCTTCGTAAAATGTCTTGTGTCCAAGAAAAATGCTTACGAGATTAGACAGATTGTTTCAACTTTTCAATAAGTTGTTTCAATGAAATATCAGTCTTATAAGCTCCATGTATCCTTTGTAACAAATCACAATCCAGCACAATCAATGTCATATGCAATATTTCATATCTGTCAACTCTAGATAAAGCATATGCAACCAAGTTTTCCTTTCCTTGTTTATATAGAATCTCATAATCAAATTCAAGTACCTTAGGGATCCACTGTTGCTGCATAGGTATGTAGTTTTGATCACACAGCCAATAACTCCTTCTCTTATATAGAAAGATATAATTGTTTTTCCTTCAGATGTCTACTGATATAATCTAATGGATGACCTTCCTGCATTAGCACTGCACCAATACCGTTGCGACAAGCATCAGTCTCTACCACAAATGGTTTATCAAACAAGGGTAATGCCAAAACATGAGCTTCACACATTGCTGACTTCAAAGCTTTGAATGATTGTTCTACATCTTCTGACCAAACAAATGCATCCTTCTTAGTAAGATCAGTTAAAGGTCTTGCTATTGCTCCAAAACTCCTCACAAATCTTTTATGATAGCTAACTAACCCCAAGAATCCTTTCAATTGTTTAACATTTTGAGGTTGAGGCCATTCTGCAACAGCCTTAATCTTTCGTGGATCTGTATAAATACCCTTTTCTTCAATAAATGTCCAAGGTGTTTTACTCTAGTTGTAGCAAATGCACATTTACTTCTTTTAGCAAACAACTAATTGTCCCTCATAGCTTGAAACACTTACATAAGATGAATTTTATGTTCCTCAAATGATGGACTGTAAATGAGAATGTCATCAAAGAAGATCAGAACAAACTTCCTTAAGAAACTTATGAAAACAGTGTTCATCAAATGCTAAAATATAGTTGGAGCATTAGTGAGACCAAAGTGTATCACCAAGTAATCATAATATCCACTATGTGTTTTAAATGCAGTCTTGTGTATATCATTAGGATCCATTCTCACTTGATGATAACCATCCCTCAAATCAATCTTAGAATAAAATTTAGAACCACCAAGCTCATCCATATATTCAATGAGTGGTATAGGAAACCTATCTTTAACAGTCATACACAAAAACGCCAAGACCCATCTTTTTTCTTCACCAATATAACCAGAGATGCATAAGAACCATAATTAGTTTGTATAGTTCCATTATTCAATAGGAAATGAACCATTTTATCAATCTCGTTCTTTTGGTGCACTGCATACCTACAAGGACGTTGGTTAACAGGTTAGATCCTTCTAACAATGATATTTTGTGGTTATGATTAGTTCTGAATGGAGTCATAGACTTAAGTTCTGCAAAAACGTCTTCAAACTGCTGAAAAAGTGTATATACGAATGTTTATTGGTTTTTAGTTTTTGGTTTTTAGTTTTAAGAGTTTAGAATTTAATTATATTGTAAATTCTTGTTTTTACAAATTTGGATGATAGGTTTTGATATTTTTTATCAATGTTTACTTTTGTATTTTAACTTAATTTATACTTTATCTTTTACTCTTAAATTTTTTTAAGAAAATACATAATTAAATAATAAAGAATATAGGAAACTTACTAAAAACACATAAATTTATTTCATTTGTTTAGAAATACTAGTGATTTTTAATATAATATAATATTTAATATAATATTTTTACAACAACAATTTTGTGACGTTTTTTATATATATATAAAGTACCAATTTCAAAAAAGCACCATAATTTTGGTTTTTGTTAATTTTTTTTAAAAAAATAGAAAATCTATTCAAGAAAATCTATTAACAAAAAGAATATGGTTTACAGAAAAAGAAAACTAAAAACTACTAATTAGTTTTGTCTCCAAAATATATACACATGTTTTGGTTTTGTATATCTACCGGTTTCAATGAAATTTTCAGATGGAACAGAATAATCAGTGTCCATATTTCAAATACTCAACCAAACTTTTTTGATTACTTACCTCTGAGCCAGCCTTGATACGAAGATAATGATTCAAAAACAAAAATTTTAAATAGAAATTGAAGTGGATATGATTGACTTGTGAGCACGTGCGGAAAATGTAGAAAACACGAACACATGAGTTTCAAAACACAACGAAATATATCTGACCAAAGACATGTGCAACTACATGCTGTAATGCCACGTATTCCATCTCATTCCACTACGCAAAAGCCTTTTTGTAACTTATATAACAATTGTATATATCTAGATATATGTATTATATATGGATGGTGTTTGTTGAATTATAATCTGTTCGAAATTGGTTTTTGTTTGCTTCTTCCGCCGGTTTGAACTGATTTTTGTTTCCTTCTCTATAGCTAGCCAGATCGGTTCCTTTTCTATCTTTGGATTTGATAATATTGATTTACAAGTACTCTTTATAATATAAAACAAATGTCAAAAAAAAACTTTTAACTATTTGATAGATGACACTTACCTAATCGGTTATGGCTGTTTACAAATCATATGTAACTTTACTATATCTATAATTTATGTGATGATATAACATTTTATATTACTCATTAGATTTGCAACTAAGCACTAAGCAAAGACAGTTTTTAAAATGGTAACACCAAAAATTGATGTGGTAACACCGACCACCTCAAAAGAGACGTAGAGAATTTTTTCCTTTTTTTTGGTAATCTTTAATATTAATAATAACCGAATAAGTTTACAAAAACGTGAAACAACAAAGCCTGCAAACTTCGACTATAGTAGCTCGAAATTTCATGAGATAAAGCCCACAAATTTCGACTGTAGTAGCTCAAAATTTCAAAAGTCAAAATTCGATAACCGAGAGCCAAAGATAGTACATCGATCTAAACACATATGAAAAACAAGCGATAAATAGAAAAAAGGCTTGGACGAAAGAATAGCCCTCGGTAGCACCCGGATGACAACCGCTCATAACACAAAGCTGAAGAAATCCATTCCAAACAAACTGCAAGCTCCAAATAGGCCGAAACAATCGACACATAAGAGTCCTCCTTTGATGAATAAGAATACCTCGATGAAGAAGAACGTAAAGATTTTTATTCCTGACAAAAGGATCCTAGACGACAGCAGGAACACCAGTAAAAGTTTGTGGATAGGCGAAGTCAAAGCTCGAAAAGAGATGATCGGGAACCACCAAAGAAACAGTCTCGCTAAATGGAAGGCTTCGATCATACCAAATACGTAGGGACAAGGAGCGACAACCTCTTGCAGTACAAGCCGACTTCTGAAGATGCCGACAAAGGACCGAAACTGAAGAGGTGCAGACAGAACTAACCAGCCACGAAAATGAGCGTATACACTCAAACTTTATGATAGAGAAACTAGACTAACCCGAGGCTAAAGAGAATCCATAGCAAGCAATCCAAGCCCCAATTCTAGAGACGCAAACAAAGCCAGGCGAAAAGGAACGAGACTCCAAAACAAAACGGCAAGACTAACCATCCACACCAAACAGAAACCCTAACTCGGGCTAAATCAACCAGAACTAGTAAATGTAGAACTAGAAGAAACTGATGGAGACTAACCGGTAGGCTGAAGGAGCCGACAAGCTAACCACCGCAAAAGGCTGAGGAGGACCTCCGCGAGACATATCTGGCCACGCGGTGAGGAGCAAATGGTGCCGAGACAAAAGGTAAAGCAGAGGAAGCGGCCTATACCGTTGGCTTAGGAAGTTCGGCTACCACACCTCCGGTGAGACGAATCTGCTCAGAGCACTGCACGAACCTACGCAAAACTCGCCAAAGCTTGACCGGAGAGAGAACCACTGCAGCGCTGGAGACAAAACAAAACGACGACAAACAAAACGACGGTAGAAAGGACGAGGGGCGGCGGACGCCGGCGAAGGCCCGCCGCCGCCAAGCTTGAATCTCAATCTAGGTTTTACTCGGTATTCGGGACAGAGAGAACAAGTTTTTTTCTTATTTTTTACCGTTTTTAGTAGGGGTGTTCAATGTGGATATCGGTTCGGATTTTCGGTTTATAAAAAATAGTTACCATATTCAAACCATATCTATTCGGTTCGGTTCGGTTTGGATACCATCGATTTTCGGTTTATTCGGTTTTTTACCAAAAACCATATATATAATTTTTTAAAAAACATTTTTTTAATAAACATGTAAATTTTTTTTAGTTATCGGTATATTTGTACATAAAAGAATGTGTGATAACAAGTAAAACAACAAGTTATACTACTACTTACACTAATATAATAATGGTTCCACGTTAATTACAAATGATAAAGTGAGGAAATTCAACTGTGAAAGTTAAACAGGACCTTTGTACATAAAAAAATAAATGTGATGAATCAAATAAAAAACTAACAAAA
>OVAV01000169.1:6985-23113 GCA_900406375.1 Iberis amara | reverse complement strand
ATCGAAAAAAATTCTTCGTCAAAATACGGGTTTCTACAATGGATATGGAGTAATACTTTCTAAGAAGTTCGAGGTTGAGAAATATGTGTGTTCTTGGTTTCGGACCAATAAGTGGAAGAAGAACTACGAAGAAGGCTTAATCCCAATGAGAGGTGCTAGGTTTTGGCCATCTACATCAACTCCTATGGTGCATGAACCACCTAAGCCACCACAACCGGGTAGGAAGAAGAAGGATAAAAAAAGAAAAAGGGTAAAAATGAGTCTCCAACAAAGAAGCAACCAACCCATTTAAAGAGGATAATGCATTGTGGAGTATGTGGGACAACTAATCACAACTCTAGGTACTGTTAAAATGATGCAGTCTCGGTTATATGTTACTATTTCAGTCTCGGTTATGTTTTATTGCAGTTGAGTCTGTTTTTTGATGCATTGGCTGTGCCAAATCTGTTAAAATGATGCAGTACTCATTCTCTAATATAACTATATTATGTTTAATGAAATTCAGTGACTTTTGTTTAAACACAAACACCAAACATTCCATTGAACTTTTAAGAGTTGTCAATACATAGAACAATTAACAAAGAAACATAAACATACAAAATGTTGTTGATAGTGGTTGCAAATTTTTGATTATGAAATCTCAACCTAGAATTTTGAAGATCCCAATCATAATTAAGCTTCCAACAAGCACAAGAAGGAGCATAATTTTCATCATTTTGGATCTTCCTTCCATCACCATTGCTTCCACAAGCTCATACATATCTTTCTCAAAATGCAATTTAACCTTCTCAAACTCCATCTGTTCTTTCCTAATCTTTTTTATCTCCTGCTCAAGTCTCAGATTATTGTTTGTCATTGTTTTTATCTCATTAACCAATGCTTCATCAACGCACTTGAAAGTGTGATTATCATCAATAAGCTACAAAATCAAAGAGCAAAGAGAGAACAACATTGGATTGTAAAACTTAGTAACCACTAAACAAGAAGACCATTAATCAACAACACAAAATCGATATTACAAAATATTAACCACAAAGGTTTTCAAGAACCAAACAAAATGGACATTACAACATATAAGCCACAATCTTTTTCCAGAATCGGACAAATAGAACATGATTAAACTCACCTTATTAGCTGCAGCAAATGCACATCGAAAGTATTTTCTATATGGATTGTTTTCGGATCTTGATATTTTGGCTAGAATTTGTCCTCCACACCAACACTTCCTAGGCACATCAACTATTTTCACTCTTCCATGAGAGCTTGATGATCCACTTGAAGCCCCTGATGAATTTGTCATGATGAATTCGAGATTTTATGAGAATCGATTTTTCTGGGTTTTGTTCTAAGGTTCATCGATTGTTTCACGTTTTTAAGAACATGGGTCGGTTTTTGGGTAATCTGTTTCGGGTCGGGTTTTAGTTTGGTACGGTTTATGTTCATCTTAGTTTACATAAGTTGGCATTTGGTTTAACAGAGAAACCAATAAAACGAAGGTTAGGGGTAATTAAGTTTCGATGTTCTGAATTGGGAGGAAACGCATATTTAACTTTCAGAATAGGGGGAAACAGAACGAGGCCATAAGTCTAGGTGGATTTGGTGCTATATCAAACTTCCGAAGGGGAATTAGGTCGTCAGCCCTTTTGATAACTAATCTATATATATAGAAGAAGTTTGAGGCTTCTCAAACTATTCACCTTATCATATCATATCAAAATTCCTATAGAGTGATGCCACATAAACACTATTTCTAATATTGCCACGTCACTATTTTCAAATTACTCAAATTGCTGGAAAAAGTTCCAATACTAATAAATACTATGAATAAAAGTTGATTCGTCTTCCTCAGTTAATTTTATTTTGCTCTGTTTGTATTCTTTTGGTTTTTTTTTTTGTTTATATGTGAACTTAATTATATTGAACTAGAACAAAGAACTCAATAAAAGGTACTACAAATCCCACTCGGATAAATTACAAACCTAATAATGGGTAGTCAGAGCCGTGCCAACATAAAAATGTTCGATAAACAATTTTTTTTAAAAATGCTCCAATTCGAAAGTGTCTACAATAATAAAACAAGTCACATAGAAGAATAAAAAAAGCACAAACCGAATTATAGTTTAAAACATAATTTTTCGTCCTTTATTTTTTACGAATTCGTTCACCAAACTTTCAAAATCAACATGAAAATCATAATCACCACATATCACCTAACAATCTTTCTCTTATGGTATATAGAATATCGAAGTATATATCTATTCAAATATAATTATATATAACTAAAACATTTTCCAACTTGATGTCCTAACATATAGTATATAACTGTTAACTAACTAATTTTTTTTACATCTTGATGCCCTAAGCTCAAGTTTCTTTCACATACACCAAAGCTGCTTACACTATTCTAGATATGCTAAGCAACCAAGGCCGCTAAATCGTGGTACACCTCTCAAATGTCACTCGTTTGGTTTTGTAGCTTATTGCATCCATTTCCATGAAGATATTACATTAACATTGCTATTACTCAAAACTTGTATCACAGATTGCGAAAACATAATTTGATGAACTTTAGTAGGATGACTATACACACACTCACATCACCATTAGTAGATTCAAATTGAAGTGAAAAGCTAAATTAAAAAAAAAACTACGTTCGCATGAAAACAGATAATTTGTGTGTGAATCATATAATTTACAAATCAATGTAAAAGAAAAGATATAGTAGTTTGCGCATGAATAGAGTAAATTGATAGTTAAAGGTTAAATTTGAGTAATTAGCATAAAAAACCTAGAAGATACATAAGCTTGAACATATTACAAGCTACATTATAAAAATTAGAAAAACAATATTACAAATTAAAACGAAACCAAATGATTTTGCTTAAAACAGTACAGACGTAGAATTGCCTCAAACGACACTTCTGAATGCAACAAGATGGAGTCAACAGAAGATAAAAGCACCTGAAAGCAAGGAAGAAGACACAGAGCCAAAGAGTGAGTTTAGGACTCGGTGTAGATCTTGTGCTTGTTCACTATCGTCTTACTCTCTTGCATCATTTACTAACAAATTCTTAATATAAGTTAAAACAAGAGTTTACATAATACATAACCGGACAGAAACTGACATCAGGTTCTATGGATGTCAAAACAACTAAAAACTGGTTTCAAGAAGATGCAGTAACTTTCTGAGTCTGCGATATGGTTCTGAGCTTGTCATACGAGTCAGCACAAGCGTGAGCATAATCAGACAATGCTCTGAAGATTTCAGGCAATCTAATCTTCAAACTGTTTAGAGACTTCTCTCTTACCTGAACACAATGTCTCTGGTGAGCTTCTTCTTCCTCTTCAAGTCTTTTCTTTAAACTCTCCACAACAATTCTCCTCTCTGTAACATGATCTCTACTAGCATTTGTTGTTCCATCTTCTCCGAAACCTTCAGCTTCTTCTGTTGGTCCTCTTTTCTGTAAATGTTTCTGATACCATTCTTCAAAACCTTGTTTCTTCCTTATAAACTCTCTTCGTGTCTCTTCGCATTTCTCCTTTAATTTCATTTCTTCCTCCTGGTGAAGCAAGATGGTTTTAATAACTGCTGCGAAAGACGAAATAGCTGATTTCGCAACCTCATCGGGAAGTTTCTCCAGACGGTCGTGCCATGAGTGGAGAAGAGCTTGTATTGGCGGACGTTGAGGTCTAGGTGGAGAAGAAACATTCTCTCTAAGACTGCTCTCAATGGGGATAAGGTTTAGCTTCAACCAAGTGTTGAGAGAGTTAATGTAAAGCTTCTGGTGCGTCACGAGTCTATCGAACTGAACATGCCATTCTTCTAATACGTTACAGAACTGCCGCGTCTGTTGGTGATGTTGCTTAGTAGTTTCCTTGTGAGAAGTTGAGATTTCAAGTGACTTTAACTGTCCAACAATCTTTAATTGCGTGTCGTGGTGTATGCACATGTTTGTCCACATTCTCGCCATTCTACAGATTGATGAAAATTGATTTAGAGATTGGATAAAACTAGAGAATTTACTTGAAGGTGAGAACTTACTTACCCTTCAACTAAAGACACAAGCCTTGGATACAATTGATCATCTCTTAACCGGTTTACTTCAGAAACCGTCGAATCCATAGATTGCATATCAACAATATATCTTGTGTGTAAATGACTCACGGCCGCTTTTGTTTTCTCCACGGTTTCAGCACTCGCACCTCGCTTTTTATGCCTGTTGAGTAATGATACTTTCTTTTGATACTCTATCTTCATAATCTCTCCTTGCTATAGAATGAAACACCACCGAAAAAGATATGCATTCAACTACACATCCTTCACTTTATGTAAGATTAGAAAGGATCAAGCTTTATAGTTTATTTACCTTCACTTCATCATAGAGTTTCTTCTCCCATGCTAACAATTTGTCTAAAACGGTCGCATGAGTTTCATGTTCATCTGATTCTTGATCATCTTTTCCACCTTCACCATTAGAAATGCCTCTTAATGATTTGTTCCAAGTTATAACCCGCATAACCCTAGCCGAATGATCAACATATCCTGAAACCGGATACATAATTTGGTTAATCGTCGAAAGAATTAGCCACAGAAGAAACACTCTCTGATAGAGACAGATGAGGTAAGATAACAAGCAAAGGAGGTTAAAGTATTAATTAGTCAAATCTAGAACATTGTTTAATAGCTTTAAACAGAAAAGAAACAATTAAGTAAAACCACTAGATCTATTAATATAAAGTTCATCTTAGATTCTCACATAATATATAAACCATAGACAAAAGTCAAAGTAGACAGACAAAAAAAAATGCATAATTTAAAGAATATTGCAGACACTAAACCATGATCTGATCTACAAAAGAAAAAAACCATCTCTTTTTCAAACTTTTTGGTTTTCTTTTTTGCATTGTTTCAATCGCAGAAACAAAGAATCAAACTTTCTAACCAATCCAATTATATTTGACTAGACCTTACTAAACTGTGTCTTGATTATATTCACAAATGTTTCAACTATAAGAATGAATCAATGGCTAAGAACTAATTTCAATACCTCGATTATCTGCGAAATTGGAATGATAATGTAGCCTTGTAGCTTCCAACATCTTAGAGACTTCTTGAGCACATTCTGAAGCTTTCAGGAATCGATCATCAATTTCATCAAGAATCTTCATCAAATTCACATTTGATGCTGTTGTTGTTGATGTTGTTGTCTTTGCAACTACTCGCCGGAGATCCGGTGGAGCAGTGTTTGAATGTTCAATCTTAGCTTTCCCTTTTATCTTCTTCTTAGCTTCTTCAACTACATCCTCCTCATCTTCTTCCTCATCTTCTTCTTCTTCAACTTCGTCTACTTTCTCCGGCGTTTTTGGCTCTATTTCTTCACCTATCTTATGGCCGGAGTTCTCACGGAATATTCCAGATTCTTCTTCTTCTTCATCATTGAACTGAAAATGGTTATTATTCGGAGTGTCATACTCGTTTCTCATATCTCTATCATCTACATTAGGTCCAGGCATATTCTCCATCATGAAAAAGTAATCCCAACCCATACTATTCGCCGGAGAAGCACTCACAATATCCGGAGTCTCCGGTAACTTCCTCCCATTACCAACATTCTCCGGCGTTCGAGGCGAAGACTGATCTTCCTCCTCCTCCTCCTCCTCCTTCATCCCCTCTTTCTCTTCATCATCATCTTCTTCATCTTCATCTCCATCTTCCTCTTCAATCGCCATAGAATCAATAGTCCGAAGCTTCCTACCTCTAACCGCCATAGTAGGTAAACTAATAGCACGTTTAATCGGAGAAGGAGTGAATTTCGGAAGAGGAGGAGGCGGAGGAGGAAGATTATCAATAGGTGGAGGAGGAGGAGGTTGAGGAGGAGGAACAGGAGGATGATCAACAATAATAGTATCATTATGCTTTTGGAAATGAGTTTGATCTAAAACTTGATCAGATTCACCATGACCATAGTCACTAAGAGCAGCACCAGTGTTTTTCAAAGCAACGGCGTAAGCGAAATGACCGGCGGCGAATGCTTTACTAGCAGAAACCGCTTCTTTGATTATATTACGACGCTCTTTACATCTCGCTACCGCCTCCTCATTATCAACCCTAGATTGTGCACATCCCATTTGTAGAGAGAGATTTTGTTTTGTAGAGAGAGAAGTGAAAAGAGAGTCCTGACAATTTCAAGTGAATGCAGCGCACGAAGAGAGAGAGAGAGAGAAGAGAGATGTTTTCCACGCGCCGCGAGTATAGATTTATTTATTTGTACTCGCTCTGTCACGATATAGTGGTGTCTACTGTCTTGTGTCTATTATTCATTTCTTTTTTTTTGTTTAAAAAGAAGCTAACGGTCACATATCTCAACGCATTACGACGTCGTTTCTTGGCTTTTACAACTTTTTATATACACTCAAATCAATCAAACTATCAAAAAGTTTTTTCTTTTTCTTCTTTTAGTTTCCTTTTTCGAATCTGATATTTTCTACAAGTGTTTGTTTTACAATTAGTACTAAAACAAACAAAAAACAAAAAACAAAAAAGAAATGGTTTCTTGGTTATCTACTACACCAATGTTAATCACCAACACAACAAAGAGAGGTTAATGTCTTCACATCAAATGTTCCTAAACAACTATATGAAAAGAAAGTTAGTTGATTTCATAAATGTATATTTGGATTGGAATTATAAATTT
The DNA here is from genome assembly GCA_900406375.1 of Iberis amara. Taxonomy (NCBI): domain Eukaryota; kingdom Viridiplantae; phylum Streptophyta; class Magnoliopsida; order Brassicales; family Brassicaceae; genus Iberis; species Iberis amara. The sequence goes on along the minus strand of OVAV01000169.1, from coordinate 16,418 downwards.
GGAGAGAAAATGTTTACCGTTAAAAGTTTGGTGAGTCGTTAACAAAAAATCTCGTGACTGTTCTGTGTGTTCTTCTCCTGCCTACTCATGTACATTTCTTGATGCTTCAACACAAACAAAAAAACTTGCTTTTTTAAGATGATAGACAAAACTACTCAAGGTTTTATCTTTATGGCTTACAAATTGAATGAATCTGTAACTAATCAATCTTTGGATTGAAAATTATCCGCAACTTCTTCTTCTCCTCAATTTGTCTCTGCAAAAACGTAATTAAAAAGAGATTATGCATTCAAACCAAAACAAAACAAATAACATAAAGACAAAAAAAAAGTGATCAATGTTTACTTCAGATAATCTTTTACAAGTCAGCTTGTATCTTTCTAAGAGCAAGGCCCATTCCATGGCCATATCAAACTCAATGGTGTTACGTTGAGCACAATGTGATGTAGCCACTTCATTTCTCTGTAAAAATATAAAGTTAGAAACATTGCATAAGGAGCAGTCACTGTTTTAAGAAGAGCAAAAGAAACAAAACAATACAAATACCATTCCTTGTCGCAATTGAGTTCTGAGTTTAATATGGCCAATGAACCTCAATGGAGGAGGCATCACTAGAGAATTCACTTTAGCATTAGTAGCCACAAGTGTCCTGTTCAATAGCAAACAATTAAATTTCCATAACTGCAACTAATCTAGTCTTCTGATTAGTTCATGAGACTATTACCTTCCATTTGATAACAACAAGCATCCTTCATCTAGTCTTCTGATTGCTCTTTTTGCAGCATCTATTGTATTGAATATAACCAAAGCTTCACCTAGATAACATACAACATGAAATGTCATAGTAAGGCTCCTTATTCTAGTTATACATTAAGATTGACATAACCAAAACAGCAGAGACTTTCATGATTTTATCTTAACCTACCAATATGAGGAATAGTAAATGATGTTCGCTCTATCATCCTCGCTGTGCATTGCTCATTCAAAGCAGAGTATACTATGTTCTGAAATCATAATTTCACAATGTTTCTTAATTAAACACATATGGTTTATAAGTAAAGTTACAACTTGAGAGACGATGGTAATACCTCAACTTCATTAGATGTGTAAGTAGGATCCAAGTTTTGAAGGAGAATCACATTTCCTTTCCCTTCTGAACACTTTAAATTTTCTTCCCAAGTCTGGTTATGTATGATTTTAAACAATTTAAAAGTTACTGCAAATATAGAACCTAGATGGCACATCCTAATAGCTAATCCAGAGAATACAAATTATTTAAAGCAATCTGATATGGTAAAGTAGAGAAAAATACTTACCAGATTTCGATACCATTTGCTTTCTTCCTACAATAAAGAAAAAATGAAGCAAAAAAGAAAACTTGTTAAGAGTGAAATCGATGTCTACACGCACATAGTTTCTAGGTATTCTGACAGATAAAATATAATAGAGCATTGCTAAAACATACAAAAATTGCATAAATAGTATAAAACTTACCACATCTGGCTTTTGGATCACTTTAATGAGGTTATAATTTCTTATGTAATCCTTCTCCTCAGTGTGTTTTGATTTTATACAATCAGAGCTCGGTTTATTCAATAGACCTTTCTCAGCTACAGATTTTGTCTCTTGCTTCCTGTCAGTGAAGCTAGGCTTCTTGGAATAGACTTCCTCTTTGGTGACTCTGTCTCTAGGACTTCTAATAGGTCTAATATCTTCTCTACTATCATGACTTATTTTATGCGAAGAATTCGTCCTTCCATCAGATACAGGAACAGAACCAACTAGCTTCTGTTTCTTTAGAGGCATCTCATCCAAACTGTAAGAATCTTTTCTGCATCTTTCCTCTTTAAGCCTTGATTTTTCTTTAGACAATTGCTTTTCAAGTTCATTGTCTTGGTCTCTTCTTCCATTGTATTGATTTCTCCTAGAATCAGAAGTATTATAACGGCCAAGTCTCTCATCACGACGACCAGAAACATAGGAATCTTTTCTGCATCTTTCCTCTTCAAGCCTTTGTCTTGATAACTGCTTTTCAACTCCATTGTCTTTATCTTTTCTCTCACTGCAATGACTATTCCTAGAACCAGAAGCGTTATAACGGTCAAATTTATCATCACGCTTAGTAGAAGCATAAGAATCTTTTCTGCATCTTTCTTCTTCAAACCTTGACTTTTCTTTAGATAATTGCTTTTCCACTTCATGTTCTTGGTCTCTTCTTCCATGGAAATGATCTCTCCTAGAACCAGAAGCGTTATAATTGTCAAGTTTATCATCAAGGCGACCAGAAGTGTAAGAATCTTTACTGCATCTTTCCTCTTCAAGCCTTGATTCTTGTCTTGGTAACTGCTTTTCAACTACATTTCCTTGGTCTTTTCTTCCATTGTAATGATCTCTCCTAGAACCAGAAGCATTATAACAGTCAAGTCTATCATCACGCTGTACAAAATCCTTATTAGACCTTTCATCTGCAAATGTAACTCTTTTCTTAGCCAAGTGTTTGTTACCATGATAGCTCATTCTATGACCAGAACCATCACTGGCATTACTTTCATTCTTCTTAAGTATACTACTTGCCGAAGAACGATTCGGTTTCATACTATCTACAGTCCCTTGTACTACTTTTTGCACAACATTAGCTTTTGTCTCATAACTGGTTCTGTTAAAGATAAATTTAACTGCAAACAATTAGAGTAAAAAATGAAGATATGAGGTAATAAAGAAGTCGAATTTTTCGCTTTTCAATCATATAGATGAATATGAAAGAGGATAACATACCATCAACTCCAGCAATTTCATTATCTATCTTTTCTGAGATTTTCGAACTTCCAACATCAAATGTTCGGTGAAAAACAAAGTCTGCTAACTTGATTTCTTCGTCTGATGGTTGTAGATTTCTAACGTCCTTAGAGATGCATAGAACATTGCATTTTCCAGTAATTGTTTCCTGTTATAGTAAATGTTATATATCAAATACCTAATAAGCCAATGATCAAGAAGACATTTGACTTACCAATGGATTTTCATTGGTGAGGCCAAGACCAGACCCTGAAGCTAGAAACAGTTCGTTTGGAAGTACATCATCAGGAACTTGAACTCCTTCGATTGACGAAACTTCATAAGGTTTGAAGAACCAGAGTAGCTCAACTTTTCTTGAGTTTTCTCGTTGATCATTGTGTTCCCACATTTTTATGATCTTGCCAACATAGAACTCTGAAGAGTTGGCGTTGCCAGTGTAAACACAGTCATAAAGACAATACACTGTATTGTCATATGTGAATGATTCATAGAACTGAATATCCTTTTGTTCCATACTACTGGTTTCTCTCTTTTTACCCCATTTGAATTGTAAGCCTTTAACTTCTAATGGTTTATTCATTCTCTATGGAACCAAAAAAAAAAAAAATTCCAAAATCAGCATTGTACTAAGTTTACATTAATCTTTAATGGAAACAAACAAATATAACAATCAAAGAAAATTCAACGATGCTCAATATTAAAAGTTGTATAACTCAGAGAATTAAGAAACTGAATCAAAGATATAGAGAAATTAATAAGCGTAATGTTTTTATCAAAAAAAAAAATAAGCGTAATGCAAAATGATCACTAACAAGTCGAAGATCGACAACACATAGAAAATCAATTCGTAAGAATCTGACATAAGAAACGACAAATATACGAGAAAGCGATAAGTCATGTTCATTACCCCCACAAGCAAACTAACAGTTACTCTGAAACAGGATTTCTCTCGGAAGCTAAAAAGACCAAACAAAGAAGAAGAAGAAAAAAAGTGAAGCTAAGCGGAAAAACAAGTCTAGTTCGAGATAATAACACGACAATGTACGAGGAAAAGAGAAGAGAAACCGAGAATTTACACTTTCTTGGCGTTCGGAAAGAAACAAAAAACCCTAAATCTTCGTTAATCCACCACACACCTCCTTCTCCGTTCGTACTAGCTTCGTTATCGAGTTACGCACACGGTTTCAAAAACGACAACTAAAAAATCTCTACAGAAGAAATCGATTTCGTTGTCGCAGTTCACGAAGAGGCAGAAGAGTGTCGTTGTTGTATGAATGGGAAAGCTTTTTTCCAATTTTCCCCCTCTTTTCTCTTTTATGTGGAGCTTGCTTTTGAAAATAACTTGCTAAAACTTACCATCGTTAAATACTTTGCTAATTGTGCTTAATTAATATAATCCCCAAAATATTTACGAATAAGCCCTCGAATAATACGCTTTTGCTTATTTTTCAACCATATTTTATCGAATTTTAAATACAACCCCTGATTGTAAAGTATAGTAGTTAGTTCGATTTCAAGATGTGATGACTGATTCGGAGTGTATTTACAGATTAATTATTGTGGAATTTAATAAATAGATGAAATTGTTGTAGTTTTTTTTAATTATTTTTGCGGTAGGGAAAAAAATTTACAACATTTAAGAAACCTTCAAGTAGATCTAGAAAGTAAAATTAAACATGAAGGAAAAAAATTGTAATAACTTTTAATTCAGCTAACAAATATTTAGATTAAAAAAAAACTCATGAGTTGTCTAAAACTTATTTAAGAGATGTAGAGAAATTCTACAACCTAACCAATCACCGTCGTGAGTTGTCTAGTCACAAAATTTATCTTCTATGATTATAAAAATCTTAACATCCATTGAAAAAAAACCTCTCTTTTGGATGTGATTGTTTTCTTCCCAATGAACTAGAAGTTTTACGTTGAAATAAGGCAAAAAAAAAAAGAAGAGTATGATTAATTAGCTATCTATTCATAAGAAAATATGGATTTTATAATGAGTAAATTATCCTTTTTTCTCACCCAATGTAAACAAATTGCAATATGTTGTGTTCATTTTTTTTTTATATAGTTGAACTTTTTTTGTTACCAATTAAAATTTTATTTTTGTATTTTGCGAACAAAAGATATGGGTTGCCAAGTTTCATGATACATTCTGTTAAAGGTTTCAACGCTAGTTTTATTATATTTTCTTACAAAACAACAAGAAAGCAAGCAGACCATAAAAGACAACTATGTAAACTAAAAACATATAGATAGATGCCTTCATTCTTGATACAAAGAAACCATGCATTACTATATGTGTATATATCTAAGTATATTTTATAACCAAAAACATCCGAAAAGGTAGATTATATATCTTAAACATTATTACATAACCCATAATACAACATAGAAGCAAATCTAGTAGTTGAACCACACAACATGAGACTCTGGGAGAAAGTGGCAAACCGGAACGGTCCCTGGCTTAACTTTGAGGACTTTGAAAGCCAAGTGGTTTGGGTTCCAAGCTGATGTGTTCTTGTGACAAACTGCGACTGCTTTAGCTCTCATACCGTTCTCTCCTTCAAGTGGAACCGAGTAAACACTAGTCATCATAGCCTTGTGGCAGTAGAACACTGCGAATGGATACTTCTCTTTGTGACACACAACTGAGTTGCTGTCTGATAACTTCTTTACTCCAGCCGCTGCGATTTTGTACTTTTGCATTGGTGCATTCTTCTTAGCCACCTATAAATCATATAGAGTTAGATCTAAATATGTGAAATGTATTATTCTGTATTAGTCTCTTTATTATTGTAAAACCAACGAAATCGAAACTATAACCAAAGTGATCGCACAAAACTGAATTTCATGAACAAATTTATTTAATTATCTAAATATATTTATATTTATATATAAAAAATAGATGTAAACAACCTATGGTTTTTTCTCATTTTCGTGAGTAATCTAGAGGACTAGTCTCATCAATATGCAAGCTAATAAAACATATATTATGTTAATTAAACATATGATATATAGTATAAGTTTAGACCTCGCTAATTAATCTATAAATAGGTCTACAAGTTGATAATTGGACCAAAATCTATGTGAGTTTACATTTTTAAATTTATGTATTCATTCGTCTGGTCCCATGATTTAAGAATTTATTGATATTTCTTCTACCAAATATTAGAACCCATGATAAATAACTTATATGTTTAGTCATCTATATATTGAAAAAAACCCTCATGCATTAAATCATTTGATAAATCAATATTTGCTTAATATATAGATAACTAAACTTTTTTTTATGCAATAGCTTAGCTACCTATATGGTCATATTGTAACCATTTATATATGTTTCTTTATGTTTATCAAGAATCGTACCAAACCTAAAACAGAGTAAATATTATCAAGACTATCAACTGAACGACTCTTAAACATATATATCAAAACTCAACTTTATATATAGTTATTATTTGTTTCAAGTGAAGCCTAAACCAAAGCTTAAAAGTTGATAATAATGGAATATTACCTCAGTAGAAACAGCCCTGACACGATCTTTGCCAAGTTTAGAAACACTAAAATCAACCATTGACTCTAAAGACGTCGCACAATACTTCTCCTCACCACCAACTCTTTTAGCTTCACATTCTTCAATCGTTTTCTTCATCATCTCAGCTTCTCCTGAACCAGGCCTCACCGAGAAAGTCTTCAAAATCTCCGAAAACTTCTCCGATCCAAACGGCACCGTTTCAGCTTCAAAACGTGGCAAAAACGCCGTTTTGCCTCCATAACCATCCTCCGCATTAAACCTAAGGCTCATAGCTTTTCCAGGAACCAAATCCTTCTCTAAGAAGAATAAAGCCGCTTTAGGATCATCATGTACCTGCAAAGCCGGTCGAGATTTTAAAAGCCGCAATATAAAATAAAAAACACGGACCGGTTCTTAAAATAAACTTTTGAAAATGGACCAGTTCTTAAAGTAAAATTTAAAAATATAAAATGGGTCGCAAGCTCGTGCTTGTTTTGCTTGATCTCAAGACCGGTGTTGTGTACCTGAGTCTCACTCGCTGCGTAGATATAATTAAAAGGGTTGGATCCTGGTTTCACACCAACGTAGACTGGCTTTCCCTTGTGACGTGTGTGTACTGACACACCGCCTTTACCGACTCCTACGTCGGTTCTTTTCCCTGGTTTACCGGTGTGGACACCTACGCCTCCACCGTGACCTTTTCCACCGCCAACGCTAACGTGTGTTCCTTTACCCTTTCCGGTGTCTACGTAAACACCTCCTTTTCCTACGTTAACGGCGGTTCCTCCACCGGGTTTGCCTTTACCGGTGTTAACGTTTACTCCTCCTTTACCTACTTGGACGTTGGTGCTTTTCTCGTCGGTGAAATCTACAAAAACGGCCAATATTATTTGGTAAGGTGGACATTTATTTGCTATTCAAGTAAAGATTCACACACTTATTATTAGAGAGTTAAGTGTAACCAATCAGCGTGAGACACGTATCTTCAAATATTTATGTACTCATTTTCTTAGGTGAAATATAATTATTTTTTAGGAATTACACAAAATATCATAAGATTAGTTTATATTTCATAAATAGTATATTATCAATTAATTTTAAAATAACATTTAAATGTTTTATTTTAAAATATAACAAACATAAAAATTAAATTTTATGGGTTCAAAATTAATTTCTTTGATTGAATTCGCTAATTAGAGTTTATCTTTTAGTTGTGAAGATGTTAGATTTTAGTTTTGAAGAGGTTAGGTTTTAGTTTTGGAGATACAAAGTTGCAATTTAAACTTTTAAATCTATTTTAAATTTTTGTATTCTTAAAATAAAATTATTTTTGTGGTATTTTAAATAATTAGGAGTGTAGGGTATTTTTGGAGCTAAAATCCAAAAAAATTGTTTGTTGATAGAATTTCTCTTTTATGAATAAGTTTGTAAAAGTACAAGTCAAACACAATTTTTTCTTTCTTTGATATTATGCATTGGGATGAGCCTTAACTCCATATTTTTTTACCCAAAATCAATCTTTAGATATTTTGATTTAAATAATAATTTTTAGTATCAAATGGAATTTGAACCCATCACACAAAACAATCAATATCTCCTTTCATCTAATTCTTTAGAAAATAAAGTTGCACCTTAAACCCAAAAACCCTTTAAATCTAGAAAATCATAGTATAAATTCATAAGAACATTAATAAGGAAACAAAAAAGAAAAAGGAAAAAAAAAAAAAAAAAAATTACCGGCCATCAAAAGCTGTTGAAGAGAGTTGGGCATGGGAGTATTTGGTAAAGCTTTGTTCCAATAACGTTCTGGTCTTAAATCAGCTGCAATCACCGTGACTGAAACAAGAAGACATATCAAAGAAAGTCGAATCGCCATTTTTTTCTTCAGGAGTTTGAAATTGAAATGGAAGGTTTTGATGAAAATATGAGGAGAAGAAGTGAGAGTATACGTAGAAGTTATATAGTAAGTAGAAAAGAGCTTAGAATTGAAAGTTATTAGTATGGACATAGACGTATACCATTTACCAATCTATTTGTGCTGATTTAATTATCACATACTCTCCTAACTACCACTTGCTTTCTACTTATTAAATGCTCTCTACAACCATGTGTGGACATGTGTTTTTAATTTCATCTTTCTTTTTCAATCAAACTCTTTTTTTTGTGTTACGTTACGTACGATTACGAAGCTATTTATCTCTTGTTTCAGAGAGGTTCTTATTGTCTTGTCTTATATTACATGTAGGGGTTGGACAAATAGTGATTTTAGATTAGAATTTTTGGAAACTAGATAGGAATGAGATTTTTGAGAACATAAAACTTATCTATGGAACGGGAACAAAAAATTCTCATAAAAATGTTACAAATTTTTTTAAAACATATCTTAATTTAAATTAAATAAATGATGTTCGCAATTTATAGATAACAATAATTATTTTAATTCATCAAATATGTTTGAATAAAAATACTATATTATATTCTGTTTTCTCATCAAATACCATGAAATAATTACTTAACTTTTATAACATTATGTTATATAACAAAATATTTGATTGCATAATATATGTATATATATGATATTATATATTATATGTTATATAGTTAATATTTGTATATGTTCTACATGGGATTTCAGAAATTTTCTTTCTCATCTCATTTCGTCCTATTCTATTTCCAATCGAAAATCATAAACTCGTCCCATATGAAAGTACGTAAAACATATGACAGAAAATTTGGAACAAATATAGAACAATATAGGACAGAACGAGAATTATGTCCAGCCATGCAAAATCAATCATACAATCTAAATTATGCAAGCATGTCATGTTAATTGTATCACCTTTCTCTTTAAGCAAAAAGAAAAAAAAATCAACAGTTATTTCATGGGTAATTTCACAATAGGTAGATTTATGGGTTAATTTGCTAGATATACATATTAAATGGAATATTAAGAATATGTACATAGCATGCATATTATTAGTTATCTAGAATAATTAGTACATCATTCTTCCTCTTTAACCTTTGTCTCTCTCTTGTCCACGCAGCCCATATGTCAGGTACTCTCTCTCTCTCTCTCTCTCTCTCTCTCTCTCTCTCTCTCTCTCTCTCTCTCTCTCCTGA
>OVAV01000168.1:0-23126 GCA_900406375.1 Iberis amara | reverse complement strand
TTGAATGCGCCTAATATGATCTTGGATTATCAAATCAAATTATGCAATCATTTTAATAGAGCCTAAGAAATTACCATTGCTATCTTGATAAAGTTTTTCATTTTTTCCACGAAATGCTAAATTTCGTTTAGCAAGAAATTTCACAACAGNTTTTTCCCAACCTAACTTTCAACGCTCTTTTTCTTTTGCAAAGTTGAAGATTTTTTGCTTGAAGTGGGTACTGCGCTCGGCTAAGACCTGAGCTAGGCACAAAATATCTCCAAAGAAATTATGGCTCGGTCTTTGGCTTCATATGGCATGGATTAGGAGTGATGGGACACGGTGGGCCAGGTGGAGTAATGTGTCGGCCAAGTCGGAGCTTTAATGCGCGTGTGGGAGAGGAATCTAGTCTAAAGTTTTAGCTTGACATGTTGTGCATCAGCTCGGGTTTTGACCGACCTATCTATCGGAGTTTGAATTTTTGGCTCGATGTGTCTCCTTTTGGCTCGGTCATTGGCCGAGCTTGGTCTTGTGCCTCAAGATATTTCTTTTCTGGCTCGGTTATCACCCGAGCTGCTTAGCCGAGCCTGATGGTTTGGCTCGAGAAGCTTTGTTCTGGCTCGTTCATTGGCCAAGCTATCTAGCCACCTTAGTTCCACATTCTTCTTTTCCTAATACCAAGTGTCTAAGACATGAACATGTTGTACCTAAACATCAAAACCAAGCAAAAACTCAAAAGTATCAAAACAAAAACTAAACAAGACAAATAAAATTTTTTATGTACAATGATAGACATGGGACTTCCTCCCAAGTGAGCTTGTTTAAAGTCACTAAGCTTGACTTCATGAAAACTCTATTAACCTTGAGACAGTTCTCCAAGGAGAACCGAGGTTCCTTATGAAATGACCCTATCGGCTAAGTAGGGTTTGATCTTTTGCCCATTTATAGTGAATTCTTCTCCAAACTTTGCAATCAAAGTGATGGCTCCAGAAGCCAACACTTCCTTGATTGAGAATGGACCAGACCATTTTTGACTTCAACTTTCCTAGAAATAGCTTGAGTCTTGAGTTGAAAAGGAACACTTGATCACTAACCTTAAATTCCTTAACCAAAATCTTTTTGTCATGAAAGGCCTTGGTTTTTTCTTTGTAAATCTTGGAACTTTCATAAGCTTCAAGTATGATTTCTTCAAGTTCATGCAGAATCCACTTTCCAATCTAACCACTTGTTTTAGCACAGTTTCTGACTGATTGGCCCACACATTCAGATTCCCAGCCATTTTGGTCCGGCCACTCGGCCAAACTTAGCGGATTGCGGGTGCTACACCAAGACCAATCCAGCATTCGACAAGTCTTTCACTCGGCCAAGCCACTTGGCATTTGGCCGAGCCAAGACTACTCCAACTCAAGACTAATCTGTCAAGCGGCCAAGCCACTCGGCCAGAACCTGCGCCAGACCATTTAACCTGAGCCAGAAGACTCCAAGCGGACGGACCACTAGGCGAGGACCCGAGCTAGCCCATCCGAAGCTCAGCCAAAATATTCTCTCGGCCAAGCGACTCAGCTGTTGGCCGAGCCATGCACCCAAACTTATTTTTTTGTCTTCTAGTAGCTTAGGGTTTCCTAAACCACTATATAAACCTTGATTATGCCTCCATTTGATTTTCACCCTTTGTTTTATGTTCTTCCTTGGGTTTTTCTCTAGATTTTATGCTTTGAATGTTCTTGAATGTTAAGACCAATATCTTTCAATCTAAGTTGTTTTTGCTTTTAATTTTCGTTAATCTTTGTTTATCATAGATTTAAGATCATGGATATCTGGTGCATATTGACTTATGGGTTTATGCTTAAGTTTCTAGGTTTGTGTTCTTGAGAGTTTCTGAAGTTTGATCATTGCACTTTCAATATTTTTTGGTTTACCTTTGAATCTTGTTTAAAACTGTTAATTTAAGTCTGAATCTTATGAATATCATGTCTATTACATTTTTTGGGTTGCTGTTCTTGATTTTTCTTGAGTGTTTGATCATTGTATTTGAAATCTACTTCATATATGCCTTTGATACTTGTCATTTTCACTAGTTTCAACATGTTCTTGATGATTTGCATATCTATTTCTTTTTCTGTGTTTATGTTCATAATGAGTTTTGAGTAGTTTATGGGTTCATAAGATGGGATATATTAGTGTTGAATCTTTGATCTCCTATATGTTTAAGCTTGTTTATGCATAGATCATTTTTGTTTCAGTGTTGTTAATGCACATTTCTTTCTGATCAATTGAAATTTGATCTTAGACATTTCCACATTCAGAACGTGTTTGATGAAATGTATGAACCAACTGATTTCAGAGATTTACATTCATACCCAAGAGATTGGTTCTTTAGGATGTTTATTGGCTTTTTTAGACTGTTTCTTCATGCCTGCTAGGTTGTCTTCCATTAACGAGAGTTAGGTCTGGATACTGCTTAGCTTGAGATCATTTGTCAAGAGACAGAATATGATTGTTTATGGGTTTATTGTCTAAGGATCATCTCTTGTTTGAGAATTGTTAAGCATCTAGGTAGATTAGGGAGGATCGCTGATCAATTACCCCATCTTTAGGAATTTCTATTCTCTGATTGTTTGAAGCTTCATTTACTCACTTGTTACTTGTTTACTCACTGTTTATCTAGTTAGGTTTAGTCTAATGCATGATAGTTCTTATGTTTAAGTTTAGTTTCTTTGTTAGCTATGTTTGGTTAGGATTGTTAGTTTACCATCATTAGTGACCACTCCAGACGTCCATCTGTATGCTCATAAGATCACAAGGTAATAAACATCTCTCTCACCATCTAGAAAACATTAACTTGTTACAAAGACAGTTAAGAGAACAACGGAACAACCTCAGAGTAGTCCACCAAGATCAGCAAGTACCACCAACAATGGCTTATCAACAACAACAAGTACAACCTGTTAGGGAGCGTTTGATTGGAGCTGGTGATGCACCTAGCACTCACACTCAAAGGCATGGGATTTTGCCTCCTACTGTTCATAACAACAATTTTGAAATCAAGCATAGCTTGATTGCAATGGTTCAATCAAACAAGTTTCATGGCTTCCCTATGGAGGATCCCTTGAACCACTTTTATGAGTTTGATAGGCTCTGTTGCCTAACCAAGATCAATAGATTAAGCGAAGATGCTTCAAGTTGAGACTCTTCCCATTCTCTCTGGGTGACAAGGCCCATCAATGGAAGAAGGAACTTCCTCATAAATCTATCACTTCTTGGGATGCTTGTAAGAAAGCTTTTCTTGCAAAGTTCTTCTCTACTTCAAGGATAGCAAAGCTTTGCAATGAGATCTCTGGTTTTGTTTAGAAGAATGTAGAAACATTCTGTGAGCCTTGGGAGCGGTTCAAGGGATATACATTGCAGTGTTCTCATCATGGATTCAGCAATGAATCCCTTCTTATCACTTTATATAGAGAAGTTCTCCCTAAGATAAGGATGTTACTAGACAAATCAAGCAATGGGAACTTTTTGCAAAAGAATGTAGATGAAGGTTGGGAGCTAGTGGAGAACTTGGCTCAATTTGATGGGAATTACAATGAGGACTATGATAGCAACGCAAAGGGAAGTACTGATGCTGAAGAGAAACTTAAGAAGGAGATAAAATCCCTTAATGATAAAAATGGATAGGTTGCTTCAAAGCCAACAGATTGTAGTTCAAGATGGGGAGGGTGATTAACTTGAAGAGATCAGTTACATCAAGAACAAAGGTGGCAACAACAAGGGTTTCATCAACTACAACAAAAACTCCGGTCTCTTTTATCGCAACAACAATGTCACTAATCCAGATGACCAAGTCTATCCACCACAGCAACAACAACAAGCCAAGCCATTCATTCAATATGGCCAACAACAAAATCAAGGCTCTTTTCCTAAGCAACAAGTTCATAGTAGGTTTTAGCCACATCAATAGATGAGTGCACCTCCTGGTTTTGCACCACAACAACAACAACATCAACAATCAAATGTTTAGGCCATGTTTCAACAACTTCTACAAGGTCAAGCAAATGGTGCTATGGAGACTTCTAAGAAGCTTGCTGAATTCAACACCAAGATGGACTGTTCTTACAATGACCTCAATATCAAGTTTGAAGCTCTGAATTCAAAGATGAAGTATTTGGAAAGCATGGGTGCTTAATATTCTACATCAAAGTCTACAGGTCAACTTCCAGGTAAATTTTTTCAAACCCCCCCCCCCCCCCCCCCNGAGTTACCTGCTAGAGAGGGTCCTATTCAAGACACTAGGGACAATGTACAACAGTATGGCGATGGTTTGAGTTTAAATGAAGCTCATAATGGTGATTCTGCAAAAACTGATCTTGAAGTGGACACTGGAGTGGATGCCCAACATGAGTCAGCAACTAGAGTCAAGCCTGTTTCTACTAAAAAACCATATGTTTCAAAGAAGAAGGAAACGCATTTTGTTCCACCAAGCTACATGTCCAGATTTCCATTTCCATCAAGGTTCAAGCAAGAGATTATGGAGAATACAAGGGAATCTTTGAGAAGTACATGAAGGAAACTGAAATCAAAGTGCCACTTCTATATGCCATCACACTTATGCCTCCATATAAGAAGTTCATGAAAGATGCCATTACGAAAAGGAGTAAAGAGATTCAAGGAATGTTAGTGTTAAGTGAAGAATGCAGTGCCATAATTAAAACTTTAAAAAGAAAATATTGCTTCCAACATTAGATAACGAGTTTAAACCATAAATCACAAGAAATATACTCTTTGACTAAATAAAGTTGTTGTTGGTTTCGAATCATAAACTATAAAATATTTAACCAAGATTTTCTTCCCTTTTCACTAACTTTTCATTTAATTGTTGAATATTGTCTTTGAATATTATTTTGTGTTTCTTTTATGTTTTTGTAAAATGCACCATGAACAAGAGAAACCATTGAGTATGGAGACATAACCAGTGAGTACAATCATGACTTATATAAAGATGATTGTGAAGAATAAAATATGGTTTAGAAGAAGAAGATGCTTATGGAGGTGACGAAGGATAGAGACCATAGTCGTGGAGTGAAAATGAAGAAACAAAAGGAGATAATGAAAAAGAACCAGACTTTCAAGAGAATGAACAAAAGCTACTAAATAACTTCCCAACACACCAGATTCTATGGTATATTAAGCATATCAGCCACTGTCTTGTATCTCGAGCGTTTTATCTACACATGCTAAATGCTTCATAAGCTTCACTGTTTTGAGTCTTCCGATTAACTGCATCTGTATGAAATCGCTGCATGTTAATGATAAATCCTCTATGGGATAAAAAAATATTTCTTGGTCCAAACACCACCCACCTTAACTCTATTGAATGACATACTAGTGAGTCTGAATGAATCTGTTACACGAATACAACAATGCATGCAACCTATAAATCAGAAATATAAGATACAAAATTGTCACTAATATAAATCTCATAACATGATCATAAAGAAAAAAAGTTGTACATTTATTAAAACACTAATCAAAACATAATCATCTAGCAAACAACCTGTACATTTAATAAATCCGACCAGTGGAGATGGAAAACTTTTTTTTAACCCACTCTGCAAACTGCTCATTATGGTTTTTCCACAACAAAGTTTCATTTCTAGAAAATAAAGAGTTATTATCTTGTAATTCTTCTAAATGCTTCATGAGTTTACAATAAACAACAGTTACATAACCGAAAATATAATTTTTTAACTGATGAAACTGAAAGGATAACCTCTTACTCAACATAGGGGACCATAGCTGCCATGTTTATTAGCACATAGCGATGTGCAATGTCTCTATCTTTGTCATAAAATGTAACCTCTATACCCTTCTACAGTGGTCGATCCTCAACCACCATTCTATCATCCTCGATATCTTCATTACAATTAGTTGTTTCTTAAACTCGTACTGAATCTTGAAGGAACTCCATACAAAAACCAATGCATTCTCCAGATAAATATCCTTCAGACATACATACTTATGGGCTTGCATGATTCTTTACATAAGCCTTGAGTGTTTTCATGTACCCTAAACGAAGTCAAGAAAATACAAATATTAGTCAAACGTATTGTTTGAAATATATATGCTAACGCAAATGAATACATCAAACCTTTCGAATGGATACATCCACTAGAAGTGTACCGGTCCTCCCAAGCAGGCCTTTTTTGATAGATGTATTGGAAGATGGAACATGATATCAAAAAGGGGCTGGAGGAAAGAATCGCTTCAGTTGACACATTGTTTCAACAAACTTATTCTCCATTGATATAAGTTTCTCCGGTTCAATAATACGTTGACACAATTAATTGAAATAATAGCATAATCGGTTAAGGGAAACCCTAGTTCCTCTTTGTAATAAACCTCTTAACGCACCTGGTAATAACATCTGTACTAGTACATGATGATCATGTGACTTCAAACTACCTATATTAGGAGGGTTAAGTGAAACACTATTTACAATATTACCACAATAACCATCAGGACCTCTAAACTTAGATAAACTTTGACAAAAAATGGTCTTCTCTTTGTTGGATAACCAATAAGATGCTCGAGGTAAGTATGTTTTCTTTCCCTTAATCTCTATGTGCAAGCGATTTCTGATTCCAATATCTTTTATGTATTTTCTTGCTTTCACGCCATCTTTTGACTTAGCACTTTGCACTAATGTTGACAATATAGCATCATACACATTCTTTTCTATGTGCATAACATCAATGTTGTGACGAACCGACATATCCTAACATATTAAATAATAAACTGTTATGCACATTTGTATAAGACAATTATAGAATATAGTGTACAAATAATCTCGTTTACCTTCCAGTAAGCTAGTTCAGAGAATATTGATTTCTTCTTCCACCGCCATAGATCATTTGATTCTTCACATTCTTCTTCTTGAACCATATCATCCTCTATCAAATCTTCTATTTTCTGTTTACTTTCTTTGTGTAGAGGTCTTCCAAAATATTCATAAACTCTTTAAGTGCTCATATATTTCAGCACTAGTTTGTATCCTACTGGCATTCCCTTCCTCAACAGTGTTGTCAAACCATCCTTTTTGGTATCTGTAAGGATGACCAGGCGGTAGTCTCTTTATATTTCCCATGTGTACATACTTACCACTAAACATTAGCCACCTACAAGATGTATCCTTACCACAAATATTGCAAGCTTGTTTTCCCTTCACCTTACATCGAAACAATTTCCCCAATGTTGGTTAGTCATTGATACTCCAAAGCAGTAATGCTCTAAGTATGAAATTCTATTTTGCCAATGAGTCATACACTTCAATACCCTCAACCCACAAATCTTTTAAAGCGTCAATCAATGGTGCTAAGTAAACATCTATCTTATTGCTAGCAGTTATTGGACCAGAAATCAACAAAGTCAACATTATATTCTCTGCCATCATACACATAGTTGGAGGCGTGTTGCAGTTCACTAACAACACTGGCCATGTGTTATAGTTGGTGTTTTGAATGGAAAACGGGTTCATCCCATATGTAGATATACCAAGTCTAAGATTCATTGGTTCAGCAGCAAAATCTGGCCATTTATCATTCACTTGTGACCAAGTTATATAATCAACAGGATGTCGCATTGTACCATCATCAGCGGCATTGGTAGAATGCCAACACAAATCTTCAGCCATTTTTTGAACTAAACATCCTCCTAAATCTGTCCTTGATTGGAAAAATATCTAAGGACCTTTGCTAGAATACCTAAATTTATCTCATTACTGTACTTATCCTTTTCCCATCTTGAAACATTGCATCTTGGACAACTTTCTAGCTTTTCATATTGCTTCCTATATAAAATACAATAATTTTTGCAAGCATGCATATTGTTATAGCCAAAACCAAATATTTTCAGGAATTTTTTGATNGCTTTTCATATTGCTTCCTATATAAAATACAATAATTTTTGCAAGCATGCACATTGTTATAGCCAAAACCAAATATTTTCAGGAATTTTTTGATTGCATCTGTATTCTTTGGAAGAACATTTTTTCAGGTAGCATGTCATGTACTAACATCAACAACTGATCAAAATAGTTCTCAGATGGACCACTCTTAACTTTTATTCTATAAAGTCTCATGATTGCTGTAACCTTTGTGTATTTGATGCAATTATAGTATATAGAAGTTTCAATTTCTTTTAACTTTTTCATAAACTCAGTTTCCACTATTGTTTTATTATCATCGTTTTTTCCCCGTTGTCATTTGTCTAGTTTGGATTACATTCACCCTTATAAAACGCTGTTTTAAAAAAAATCAAATGCCTCAATTTCATATTCATTAGCCATTTCTTTTGTATCGTCTCTTTTTCACCATTAATACTCCAAAAAGAAGTCTTATACTTCTTATCCATACCCTTAATCACTAGATGGTCAACTACTTTCTCTTATAACTGATAGCATAAATTGCGGCAATCTCTAGAGGGGCATAGCATTTCAGACAGACTTCCCAATCTTCTAGCTAATGTAGTAATGAAATCATTTGCTCCTTTTGAGTAATCAACACTTTTCCTACATATTAAATTGAAAAATATAAGTTATTATAACATAATGAACTCTAGAGATTTGAGTACAAGTTAATCTTATATGTAAGTATAGATTCATACCTTGGCACCCAAATCCATGCCTTATCAATTTCAAAACGGTTGAGCTTTATATATTTGAGTCTGTAATGATATTTAGAAGATGGATATGGAGGTTTAAGGTTACTTTACAATTACTCAGAATGAGTTGTGAAAGATGTGCGACGATTGATTCAGAAATATATGCCACGTCTGCAATCTCAGAGATCATTGTTAATTAGGCATTTTCTAAAACGGATTTAAAAGCTATTTTACGATATAATAAAACTTTACTATAGCATATTGACTATATCAAAATACGTATGACATATAAAATTAACAATTATAATTTTTAAAATTAATAAACTTTACATGATTCACATATACAAAATCATTTTACATTATAACATATTTTTCTTACATAATCAAAAGTTTAAAACTTATAATCAGATAGTACAAGCTATTTTGGTTAGAATTTAACCTACATGTTGATATACTCGAAGAAGCAAAAGGGCTCAATCAGTAAATCTTATATGTTTTGCAGAAATAAAATATTTTATATGATATTGAGAAAGTAAAATAGCAAATGTTATTGTTTTATATATGTATATGAGTTGTAATTAGTCTTAGGGTCTAAGACTCTAGTGTTTAGGTTTTATGGTTTTGGGTTAAGGATTTAGAGTTTAGGGTTATAAATACTCAAAATTTTATAAACTTTTATTATTTCTTATATAGGTTTAGGGTTAAAAGTTATATTCTAACTTTGATATATATATATATATATATAATATTTCTTATATATTCTAGCTATTATTAGCTTACAATAACTTAGTATAAACTAAAAATGCATTGGCATAAAAAAAACGTTATGTTTACAATACTTTAAAAAAAGTTATTGTTAATATTGGCATAAAGACAGTTAGTTGTCTAATTGTCTGAGTTGTAGTCGTTGTACTTTTCATCCTTATATGTGTCCATGTCCACCTACGAGTCATCCAGAGCAAGAAATGCATGCCTTTGATAAAGCACTTCATCAACAGAGGACACGTGCTATAACCAGATCAAGCGGCAGATGTGGAGGAGTGTCCGGACGACATTCCTCGTCAATATCCTCGCCGGAGGAGGATGATGAGGACTTTGATTTTTTGGAGGAGGTCGATCATAACCATACCAATCGTAATCCTCCATCTCTTCTTGTTATTCTTCAGATGTTGTAAGAGGTTCCCTCCTTGGATCCTCAATGATTAGCGCACATTGTTGGACGTCTTCCAAGAATAGGAATTTCGTCGTCTTGATTTCCTTTCATTTCTCAGGATTCAAACTGAAGGCATAGCAGGCAATGAGAGTTTTCTCATCGTAGTCACATTTCTTGAAAATCCATTCGCTTGCATTGAAGTCTTCATTGTATTCCTCAACATCCCTATCACCTTCTTTCATTAAGGCTGCCATATCTAAACGACAACACAAAAACAAAACAATGAGTTAACACAAAAAAATAGAGCAATGAACAAAATAAAATGTTAAAAATGTTATCAATACATAAAGGTATAAACTTTCAACGAACAGAACAACAAACAAGTAACTGGACACAAAATGGTGTAAGCTTTCTAAACAAATCATTATCAACAGTCGAACAAAAAATAAGTAAACTCAAAAAGGTATAAACTTCAAAGGTTATTGAAACAGAAGATTGAATGAATAACCGAAATAAAGTTCGAAACTTTCATCAATACAAAGTTCCGAACAATGCAAACAAAATTTCATAAATAGATAATGAACAGTTCAAGACCTAAGATCTATTCATAGGGAAGAAATATATGAGTAAGGAATAGTTCATAACCTACTTTTTTCTAATCATGGGGAAGAATTTCTAACATTTTCTTGATGATTCCGAGTTTTTTACCTGATATGCTTCTGGTTGTTTACCTGATACGCTTCTGAATAACACAAATTCGGTCAGTAATCTGAAACACACATCCACGATCGCAAGTTAACAGAGAGACTGAAATCAGATGGCATGGGAGTCCATCAACAAAGTATACTGTCTGAAGAGATAAAGAATGTCCCAAATGAACCCGACCATGAAGACCTTCTTTCGTACGTCTGCCTTCTGGAAATTTTATCATAACCAGAGCCATCTCACACACATCACCCTAAAACTCAAGAGAACCTGTCATATGATTCAAAGCTCTGGTAATGATAATCCAAGAGTCTAGAAAATACTTACCAGAGAGACATTGCGTTGACGGAGTCTTGCGTTCTTCCAATATGTGCACTAACGTTTGCCATCTTGTCTGCCATTATAAGTCTGATATGATTCTCCTAAGTAACGCAACAACACACTATGAAAGGCTGAAACGGAACTGGATAGATTGCGGAAGATGGATGAATGTGAAATAGATTGTGGAAGATGTTCTGAAACATAATGGAGTGAATGGACACACACAAAGGATGCGGAAGTCCTTTGATACACCAAGGGATCCCTGGATATTACCCACCAAGGAAAGTTGCTGCTGGATATTACACACCAATAGACTTGGAAGAACCTCTGGATATTACAAACCAACGGAAATGATTGTTGCTGGTTATTACACACCAACAGACTTGGATAGGGACTTAGATATTATATACCAAGAACTCAGATGCTCTACTGGATATTATACACCTGAAAAGACCTGAAACAACCTTATATAATACACACTAATGCCAAACACCTACTGGATATTACGCACCAGCAGAACTTGAAAAATATTACACATTCTCAAAAATCCAAAAATTCAGAACTGATTCATAAAAGATTGGATGATTTTCTAAAGTGTTTTACAGCCATAATATAAAGACATTAATAGAGTTTTTGCATGAAAGAGAGAGAAAACATTTAAATTCGTCCATATTGCATGTAAGAGAGAGAAGACCACTCCATTAAAAGATGTCCATGCATAAGCTGCGAATTTAGAGTTTTCCTCGACTTTGCTTGAGTTTAAACTGATTTAAACACTCCAAATAAGCTCCTTTAGACTTTTATAAGTGTTGGGCCTTGCTCCTTTTTTATTGGAATTCATTTGATCAACTAATGGGAAATTATGTAATGATCCATTTGCCTCGTTAAAAACCTACTTTGGAAAACCCGTTGGGACAAAACCAAACGAGGAAAATGAGTACAAATGGATACACGAACCCATTTGTTGATCAACCTTAGCTTGAATGCATGTGATAGTTGTTTTTATCCCATCCAAGCCTAAATGAGTGGAAATGTTCCAAGAATAATTTAACAACAACTCCACAGCTCCAACAAGATTCTTTGTCCTTGATCTTGTCATTGGTCCTGTTTGAATTTCCAATGCTTTCTCATGTACAAGTTCATGTTCATCTCCTTGTCCATCTCCTTGTGCATTGCTTTCTAAGATCACATCAAAGTCTATGGTTCTTGATTTGAGAATCTTCACCAGAAAATGATCCATTGTGCTGAGCATGTGTGATTCACATGTGCTGGCTCTTGCGATCTTCCTTTAGCTCTTCCTGAGTCAGACGTGTTTGCACTGCGATTCACTCCACTAGAAGAAAATCCATCACAGTGATTATTATTGCCTGATCGATTTCCAGGTTTGTCTTCAAACCAATCCGGATACCCGAATAAGTGGAATCAATTATCAGCTTTATGACCGTTGTGACCATAGTGAGTGCAAATGCCATTCATCTTAGTTTTCACCTTTCAACAAATTTGTAAAGACAGAGTTCCTGGATTGTCCCCATATATCAAGTCATATGGTGAATAGTGTGACGAGTTTGTGAAATCGCGGAATTACAAATTATTCGGTAGACATATTGTTCAGTGGATAATCCTAGTTAACAGGAAGCTTAACTTTTGGAGTTATTATGCTAACGGCTCTGATACCATGTTAAGAAGCCTACAAGAATTTTAATTAGGTCTTCTTATTTCATAAGTAGAGGACATTTTTCCTTTACATACAAGACATTTACATTGTAAATTAGATTAAGTACAAGAGCCCAATGAGATCCAATAAGTTCATCTTTGTCATTATTTCTTAAACCTTTCTAGTTTCTACTATTTTAGATCTTTTATTTTTATTGTTGTTTTACTCTTTTGTTTATACATCTAACTTTGTTCAGTAATTAGTTCGATGTTGTTTGTCTTTTATATAAACATTTAATTATCTAATAAAGGTTCATAAAACATATATATTAAAATAATATAAATACATGCATATAAAATATTATTTTAACAAATTTTTCCCTATTTTCTTGTATGGGGTTTGGTCCAAAATTACCATTGATGACAAATATTAACTATGAGAAATTTCGTCACCGAAAATCGCTTCTTTTTGAATTGAAATTTTTCACTCCAATTCAAATTTGGCTTGATTTTTCCCCAGCTACTGCAAATTTAAGAGATTCACTATTTTATTTTGTCTTGAATCATGATGAATTCCAACTTTGGAAAGAAGAAAACTTCTGCATGTTCTTATCCTTGTTGTTATGTCCTTATCCTATAGGACTAGAGCAATTTAAAATTTTTGATTTCTAAACTGGAAAAAGAATTTAATTGCATAAAAAGATATGAAAAACTTCCAGAACAATTTTTGAAAGTTTAATTCTATTATTTGGAAGAGATGTTGTTGGAGAAAAATAATATCTGAGGTTTAATCAAAGATATTATTAATTAACCTTAACAATATCATGTAGATATTTTCTCAGTTGTTGGAAAGAATATTATCTGTTAGAGATATTATTCTTTATTCTTTCCTTAGATGCTTTTTTAAACTCCTATAAATAGCAGCTAATATTCATTCTTCAAACTCACACCAAATTCCATAACTCCTCTTTTCGCATAAGATCAGAAAAAAAGATCAACGAAAAAGATAATCAGATCGAAAGATCATATTCAAGGATTTTAATCAAGAGTTCTTCAGTTCTTCTTTATCGACATCATCATCGCTGTCAGATCAACGATCTCCGATCGACACACCTCCACCACCATCTCCTTTGTCTCAATATCCTGAGTTCGACTGGGGTCTCGAAATTTCGATCCAACTACGGACCCACCGCAGATCTGTTTTTCTCTCTCCTTGCCGCAACAACTTTTTCCTCCCAGCCACCGCACCAGAGCTCCGTTTTTCTCACCTCCACCACTGTTGGAATCCTCTCACCAAGATGAATCCACAGAGATCGACGACGCCACCATCAGCCACTAGACGCGCTCTCACCTCCCGCGAAAAGATTTTCCGCCTCCTTTGACTGTTGTTTGCCACTGATCCATCCGCTGGAATTTTCATCTCCACCACTATTTTGACCGTCTTTTTCTCCAGAATTGAATTGTGGTCTCAGATCGCCGATCGGGCACCAGATGCTCCCAGGATCCTCTTTTTCGTTCTGTTTCACTCTTTTTCCATCATCAATCCTCTTTTTCATTATCTTTTTCAACCTAAGAAGGTAATAATATCTAATTAAATCTTCCTATTCTTGAAGAGTTACTTTTTTGTTATTTTATTTTTGGAAATTATTATAATTAATTACAAAAATTATTATTTAATTCATATATATATATATATATATATTAAACTTAAATATTTTTCGTTAATTCGAATTTTTTTAACTAATTATTAGATATAATTAATTATTTTATTTTAAATTTTTTATTTCGAATTTACTTATTTATTTTTGGATTTTTAATGATATATTATTAAAGATAATAAATATTTTTATTTTAAACTATTTTTTGGGTTTAATATTTTATTTTTGGATTTTTCAATTAATTATTAAAGATAACTAATTATTTTATTTTTAATTCTATTTTGGATTTAAATATTTAATTTCGGATTTAAATACTTAAATAATTAAATATAATTAATTATTTTGAAATTTAAATATTTTTTTCTAAATTCCTTATTATTTAATTATGGATTATTTGCATTAACTTTCTAAAGCTTACTACTTAATTGATGAATTGAATGATGAATTATTTTTTTATTTAAATGATTGATCAATCAATTAAACTAGATAGAACCAAGTCTGCTAATCTAAAGAATCAATGTTGTTAATTTCAGATTTTCGACCAATCGTAAAGCCATCTACCAGTTAAGGCCAAGATGAGGACATATTCTTGTCTTTGCTGCTGTTGTGGTGTTTTTTCATTCGTAGATTGCTAAGGACTTTATTAGTACTTTAGTCAGGAATTAAAGATCAATTTTTGTATTACTGATATACCCTTATGCGGGAAGTTATTTTGTGAATTGCATGATTGCTTGTTAGTCTAAGATTCTATGGAGTCCTAATTTTGATAGTCTAACACAGAGAGTCTGTAGTAACTACATTAGGTTAATATGGCATTGATTGAGAACTACGCTAAGAATAATGAATGCATGAAACCGATGAGATGAGTATGTGTGAGAGTCTAGTTATATAAGCCAAGTTGTAGGGTCCGCCATCACTAACGGTTTGTTAAACTGTGGCACCACTAATATAGAGAGATACATAGGTATATGTGTGATACAAAGGCATCTAAGGCGGAGTGGAACCGCCACAGTGTGTTGTGCTAAGGTGGTGCGACGAGTTTGTGCTGCCGGAGCATCGCGAGGGAACCTGGTTACGCTGGTAAAGCCAATCGCCTAGGTGCGATGTTTTCGGGACAACGTCCATGGTGTGTATATGAGCTAGGAGTTGGTAGGTGACCGGAACCCTCTTGCGAACTCAAACCGACGGGTCGTGCGTAGGGAAGGGACATGTAATGCCTTATGAGGTTGGAGTCGCTAACAGTCGTCAAACAGTAAAAGCGTCACAGTTACTGTGTGTGGTTGTAAGTTGTGGCGGTGGGCCGAGCACTCATGCTGGAGCTACTAAAAGCGTCTGGGGTACTCCAGATGGTGTCGCGAGCACTCATGTCGCTTGTTTGTCGAGTACAATAGGTGCTCATCTGTTTGTGTGCTTGTTTAGAACTAAGTAATGTGCGTCTGGGGTTAGTGTCATAGTGTGCAGCATTTTCAAGAGTGTGTCCTCCTGGGTAATCTGAATTACTCATTGCTCCACCCCTTCGTTTCTCTTTCTCTCTCATCGTTAGAGGTGGGCCAATCAGAGTGACGGTTGTGTTTAATTGTTGGCGAGAATTTCAAGGGACATGTTTTGCTTGTGTTGTGGCTAGGTTCTCTAACTTAGCACCCAGTAGCTGAAAGGTTAGATGATTCGCTTGCGCCTGTTCACAAAGGGTCTGTTATAGTGTCCATAGGTTCGAGACCACGTTTTTCCAAGAGACCGTTATACGTTGTGAAAGGCCCAACACTTGTATCTCTTGTTTCTTCGTCTGTTATTAGTCTTAAATTTCTATGGAACTTCTGCTATGAAAGATTCTGGAAAAAGATTAATATCTATGAGCACTTGATTTGTTTGTTGACATAGATATGGCTAGGGATTTTATGATCAATATCACCAATTGATCGCTATTGTTGACCTATAGTTTAGTATTTAGTTGACATCAGGTTCATAGAGTTACTGTGCTGAATATGATCTATCTGTTTCATATGAACTTTTCGTTGCGTTGCTGAAACGATATAGCATTCGATTGATTTGGTGATTGAATGCATTCCACGATTGTGAGATCATTGTTTCCATGTCTACTAATTTCTTTTCTTTTCATTTTTGTTTCAACATCACAATAATTGCAGTAGTTTGATTTGTTTTTCCCTGTTTACATATTGTGCATTGTTTTTGTACCTAATAATGTTCTTGTTGAGTTTAATTCACGGATAAGCATAAGCTTCATGTAAGATTAGTAAGATATATCACAAGACTTAAGTTATTGCTTGTAGAACTTCTACGGGAGGAAAACAAGAGGATGTTGGATAAGTCTGTTAAACTTTCAAGATATACATAAGAGAAATAGAGGGAAAGCTTAACAAGAAATACAGTAATGGAGAAAGGAAAGATATGAACTTTGTAAATCCCTTAATGAAGAAGACAAAGTTTCAAATGAAAACAAATATCCAAAAGTAGGGAGACAATCCTTTGCAATAACCAAAAACAAATTTCTCCGTCATTCTCTTTGTCTCATAACGACATAAGGATCAGCTCATAGCGCTGCCAAAATATCAGATATAAAGCATGCCCATCCATCTTGTCTTCTTCTCTATTAATAGACCTTAGCGCACAAAAGCTTGATTTCCTCTTCACTTTGCTTTTCTGTCAAGTGTCCCAGCACACTCTTGTCACTTGTTTCTCCTCTTGGGCTCTTGGGCCTGCGAATATAAACTCTTAAAGACTTATCAATACCTTCCCCTTTGATATAAAGCTTTGGCTCAAGCTTGTAAGTTGGAAATGTTTGTTTAAATGTCTTGCCCAACATCCAAGAATCAGTAATAGCATGAGGACCAGTCCACTTGATCAACCATTCCAATTCACAACAGTGTTGTATCGTGTGTCTGTAATATATGTTGGTACGAGGGCATCATCATGAGCCATCTCTGGTGGTGTAAGAGGCAATTGAACAGAAGCTGTTGTTTATCCCACCGCTGCTTTGATTTGAGATACATGAAATACCGGGTGAACCTTTGAGTCTGGAGGAAGGTTGAGATGATACGCTGCTTTACCTATACGTTCCAACACTTCAAATGGGCCAAAGTAATGTGCGGATAGCTTTTGACAGGATCGAGTTGCCACTGATTGTTGTCTGTAGGGTTGGAGCTTCAATAAAACCATATCTCCCACCTTGAATTCAATTTCTCTTATGTGTTTATCATCCTGCAGCTTCATGTAATCTTGAACCCGTTGTAATTGAGCCTTGGTGTTGTGTAACACTTCATCACGTGCCTGAAATATATAACACTTCTAGATCCCCATTCCATGTAGAACTAGTTTCAAAACGAATCAGATCAGAGGATCCCGTCCATAAACTACGCGGAATGGGGACGTCTTTAACGCCGAGTGATGTGAGGAATTGTACCAGAGTTCAACCCACAATAAGAATGTGAACAAAGTACAAGGGTGACCCGAAAAAAACAACATAAATACGTTTCCAAACACTGATTAAGAACCTCAGTTTAGCCGTCAGTTTGCGGGTGGAATGATGTGCTGAACTTCAATTTTGTGCCTGAGAAACGAAACATTTCCCGCGAAAAACCACTTTGGAATATTTTGTCCATGTCGGATATAATTGAGCGAGGAAACCATGGTGTTTAACCACCTCTTTGATGGATATGTGGGAGACATCAGATGCCGTGAAAGGGCATTTGAGTCCCAGAAAGTGAGCATACTTGCTCAAGCGACCACCACCAAAATTGCATTCACCCCTTGAGAACTTTGTAATCCTTCAACGAAATTCATTGAGATGTCTTCTCAAATTAGGTTTGGCATCGGTAGCAGTTGAAGGAGAACCGCTGGTGAAAGTGTGAAGTACTTGTGTGTCTGGAAAACAATACAGGCCGCTCCATATTGTTGCAAGTTCCTGAACAAACCTTCCCAGTAAAATGTGCGTTGAATCCTTTTTATATTTTTAAGAACCCCAGAATGACCACCCACCTTGCTATCTGTTAGATTTTGAGTGTTTAACTCAAAGAATAAGAGAGGAACTTAAGGAAAGAATGAGAAACCACTTATGGAATTTGAGAGTTTAACTTAGTAACAAGAGTATAGAAGTAACCAAAACTGAGTCTAAAGAAAGATTGAGAGATTTGAGTATTGAGTAACTACGAATGAGAGTATAGCCTGAGAATAAGAGTGATCGAGAGAATGGATAGTATTGAGAGTTAGAACTCGAAACATAGAGAGAATAGAGAGTGAGAGAGATTTAGAATTATGAAGCGAGAGAGTTAACTCTCCTTAAGTTTACAAGAGAGGGTTTGGCCTCTTTATATAGACATTACATAATTTGAATTATAAAAACCCTAGCAGCCTATATTGAACTCGCCAAAACACTTTAAATAAATGAAGAAACAATTTGAATATTCTTTATCTTTCACTTAGGAGCATTTCCAGCATTGCCTAGGGAGTAGTATTGCGCCGTAGTGTTGTGTCAGGCCTGACACGAGCCAGAGATAAGCTTGGGACCACTTCAGACGCGCCAGCCTTTCCTAAGGATGAACAAAGCCAGTTTTAATGTCTAGATGCATCCTAACGATTATATGTTCCTTTAACCATGTGCAAAGTTAGTATCCCCTATTTTTTCACTACCAGAATATTTATTAAAGGTTTATACCCTAACTTTGCACATAAGATAACTTTCAGACCACATAATGCCCGAAGATTACCCTTATTAGAACATTCTTGGCTTCACTTGGATCCTTTTAAGGTCTTACCCTAAATTTTCACATGTTGTTCTCATTCTTCAACTATGGATCCTTAAAGTCCTATTTTGCAGATTAGAGAAAAACCCAAACTATGCACACAAACAAGTCTGTCCAAGTTATGCACAAAGTCTAGGCTTGATGAACATTTGTTCTTCATCTTTATTCTATTGAGATCTTCATCTTAATACTCCCCCTCAATCTTAGCTTAATGTGAATTGGTTAAGCTTATAACCATGAAGATCTACCAAAAAATCTTGATATTTAAAACCTCTTGGGATAAAACCATATCAAGGGAAAAAGAGTGTGCATCCCATGGTTAAGAGATGATTTTAAACATGGCCAAGTCTTTCTGAATTTAAACTTGGCTCTTTCCTTAGCTTCATTCCTTAATCTAATCTTATGATCTTTAAATAGAAACCACATTCTTCATGTATTTCACACTTTTCCTTGGGTTATTACCCCAAACTTCAAAACTAGCAGATTCTGCCTTCTTAGATTGTATGTCTTGAACTGATGATAACTTTCTTATCAAACATCATGTGGCCTTGAATCCACCTTTTTGAGTCTAGTTTTGATAATACTTGAGTTCATGATTTTATTTCTCCTGGTTTGTATGGAAACTGCTAAACATTGGACATATGCCCGAGACAGTTTTCTTCTGTCTTCTTTAGATTGAGCTGACCATAACTTTTTCATATGATCTTTGATCCGGGTGATTCCACTTAGATATTGTTCTTTCTTGAAAATAGGATCCAAAACATCTTGATTTGTGTCGATCAACCTTTTGGCCTGATCAGAAAGTACCTTGAAGTGCACATACCATTTCATAAAAGGGACCTTCACATGCAATGCATTGCTTGATCCTTCAAAATGGCAACCTCTTTGACTACCAAACTTCTAAGTCTCCTTCTAAGCTCTTCAACTTGAATGATCACCTTTATTGAGGTCTCTTAAGCTCTTGGCGTGAATTCTTCTTTTGTGCAATTGGATGATTCATCCCCATGAGGTTCTAACCGTATTGCCCTTCTTGAACTTTTGGTTGATTCAACTCTAAGGGATTCTATCCTTCTTGCAAATAATCTTTTTACCTTATTTGAGGCCTCTTTGCGATGCTCCACATATCATTTCTATTGGATATTCTTTGAGATCACTTCATGATGATCCACACATCACTTCTTTTTCCTGATGAACCTTCTTCTTGGTGATCAATGCACCATCTTGATGAGTTTTGGCTTAGAACATGATAGATTGAGAATATGAGGAGACCTATAGCTTTCTTGCACTTGAGACTTCGTGAGCCTTGTCTTAGTCTTTGTTGGTGAATCAGTTCAATCCTTGTAGAAGTGAATCTCCTTCTTCTTGGTTTCTTGAACCCTTTTTTATTTTGGCTCCATGAGCCTTCTTCTTTGACTCCATGAGTCTTCTTGTAGTTCTTTGTATTGAGCCGAGCATCCCTTGAATATTTATCCGAGACTTCTAGTATCCGGCCTCTTGAGCCTTCTTTGAATATTTTGAAACTGATTTTAGCTCCATGAGCTAGCTTTTGATCCGTGACTCCATGAGCCCTTCATAACTTATCCGAGACTTCATGAATCTCCTTTGGGTTTCTTTTGAACATCTAGCTCACTGAGCTCCTTTTTGTGAAACCTTCGGCTTCATGAGCCTTCTTCTTTGTCTTTAGCTCCTTTGAACCTTCTTTTGATCCAGTTCCACATCTTAATCATGAGCGTTAAAATTTCATCTCCCCCCCCCTTATAGTTAAGGTGGGGATTTAATCAACACATCAAGACAAGTGAGAAACACACAAGTTATTAAATGATGCTAATATCCATCATATAAGTTCGATTTAATGATTTCCAAAAGAAAGCAACTTCGACAAAGAGTTTTAGATTCCCTAATTCAACAATGGCTAAGTGCTTGAGAATGGACTTTTGCAATCATCTTATGAAACCAAATAAACACATTAAGCTCAGCATGCGAATGATACATTTCAAAGATTATTTCATATATGCAATTTAATCATGAGAACAAAAGCAAGAGCTTTTAATCTAGATTTAAGCCACAAACGAATATGCATACACAATCATCTTGATTTAACCCGAGACTATTTTTAAGCATATCTAAAGCATCTAGACATAATCTAGACAAAACCATGTTTAAACATGCCTATTGAATCATAAACAAATTCAAGGCAAATACCAATAGCTAGCTTAGAGATCTAGGCAACCTAAATACTTCTAGTCATCAGAACAAAAGAGAAGCATAACATAAGGAGATTTTGAGTTTAGAGTTTCGGCCAGTAGCCTTTCTATGCGGTTTGGCCATTGGCCACTTGAGTTGAGTTTGATATGAGTGAAATAAAATGAACTTCCCCTCACTTTGGAATGTCCCTACAAGGGAT
Organism: Iberis amara; assembly: GCA_900406375.1. NCBI lineage: Eukaryota > Viridiplantae > Streptophyta > Magnoliopsida > Brassicales > Brassicaceae > Iberis > Iberis amara. The sequence continues at coordinate 1,844 of OVAV01000168.1, read as the reverse complement.
AAGAATAAAATAGTTAGTCCTTTAGAAGAATTTCAAGAGAATATGTGGATCATCATGTTTATGGATCCAATAAAAACTTTTAGGAGATTAAACCCATCATGAGTTCTTTTAAAGATCAAAGCTCACACCTTTAAAAACTTTTGGATCTTTTTCTTATGAAAGATCATTTAAATCCAAGTGTTGGATCAATCAAAGACCAAAGGATTAACCTTTTATTATCTTTGGTTCATACATATTTGAATATGAAACACATTTTGAAATGGTCATAAAAGACCGATATTTATTTTGAAATCATTTTTGAAATCAACTTTTGAAAAAGAAATGGCCAAGACATGTAGGATCGAAGAGAAACTTGACCGAATCATGTCTTTGGCACTTATTTTGGTTCAACTTGGCCTAGTCATTGCAATGGCCTAAACAACTTCCCCAAAACAAGTAAGGTCCGAAGAGAAACTTGGCCTAATCTTATCTTAGTACATCTTTAGCCGAAGAGTAACTTGGCTTAGATTCTTGATATGGTTGAGACTAAGACCGAAGAGCAACTTGGCCCTAGATCCATTCGTCTTACAAATTGGCCGAGTTACTTGGCCATCAACTTGACCGAGACATCCAAGGTCGAAGAGTACTTGGCCATACACATGTCTCGGCTTTTCCTTATAAAATGTTTGAAAACAGAGGCTAATCCTCTAATATTTCGGAGTAAACAATTAAAAAAACCCAAAGATTTCAGATTCAATAAGAGAAAACCTAGTTTAAGAAATTGCTTCATTACAGAGGACTGCTGGAAGTGTGACAATGGGGTGTTCAAAACCCAAGGAAATTTCTTCCATTTGGGAACGTAATTTTTTGGACATGGTTCTGATTTTGAAGAAATTAGTAAAAAGGCTAGCGAATCTGCATTGTGGAAAAGATATGAGTATAAATAGATGATGCAGAGGGGAAGTTATGTCAGTTATAACCGTCAATTTTAACCGCCGGTAATCGGCAAAAACTACCCCCAAAAGGGAGACGACACTGAGAATAAAGATACCGTTCGTAAGAAAGGATGTCTCTCTCTCCTCAGACAACTTTCTCTCTAGAGTTCATTTCAATTATGTGTTGTTTTGGTAAAAAAATCAAGAAGTTCGTCTCTTTTTATTCAACATTTTCTATGTTATTGCTTTCTCACATCAATGTATTATTTTATTTTATTTTAAATTTCCCCCGTTTAAGTGGGAAAAAATCCTCCCCATTTAGTAAATATATAATAAATGGGTTTAATAGGTAATCCATTTATAACACACAAGTTTAAAGTTATAAATGAGTTTAAATAAGCTATTAAAGCAAATAACTGTTTAGACTTGCAAAAATAAACCTAATAATAATGAAACAAATGATCAAACTCATTACTAGACGGTAATGAAACAAGTGATCAAATTGATAAGTTTAATGTCAGCATAACAAGTAAAATATTTATAACTTATTAGGTTTTAACATATGCGTGTTAATAATATAAATTGTAATACATTTCAAAGAGAGAGAGTTGTAAGGTTTTTATAAATGTAACAATTCTCAACGTTTTCAAGAGGATTTCAACCTCATATTCACTTCAAGCTCATTTTCTACAAGATGTAAAGATTTTAATATATTTTATTAATTTTTTAAAAATAGATCTGAAATAATTAAGTTATTTAATGTGTTTTTGATGACATGGACCCCTTTAGAGGAGAGAAAACTCTCTAATCTATATATAAAAAGTTACCTTTTATTCACTCTTGGTTGCGCCATGTCAGCATCACCCCTTCACTCATCTGTATGGGCCTGTTAATTCTACAGAAAATAAAATGTAATTAGCCCATAAAACC